>JAGFZM010002450.1:0-16629 GCA_017657215.1 Limnothrissa miodon | reverse complement strand
CTGCATTTTTCAGAGAGAGAGAGAGAGAGAGAGAGAGAGAGAGAGAGCTCTCAGTTCAATCACATGTGTTGTCATTGGCATACCAAATCATAATGCAGACACATTCATATCTCATGATGGTCACTCATGATGGTCACTTTCATATGAGTCTAACTATAATAGATGTCAGAAACTATATTTAATGAGACAAAATGCTTTAAAGTAGTCTGCCTGTCATTTTATCTGTGTGTGTGTGTGTGTGTGTGAGTGAGGCCTATAAACATGAGAAGATGTTACTGGACATCTTATGCAGCACATTCCTGTGTGTGTGAGTGTGCGTCTGGGGCAGCTTGACCCAAGTAGGGAGTGAGCTGCGCGTGTGTGTGTGTAGGCGAGACTCCCCTTCTTTTCTGCTTATGAATGCATCTTATTTTGTTAGTGTGTGCACATCTAATAAAACTTATTATGTTAGTGTATTAAAACCCTATATGCCATTTTATGTTTGTATTCAAATCTCTCCCACAAATTCCCCCCTTTGCGGCTTTTAAGCCGCACTTCACATTTAAGCCCTTATACTGGTATGATAACATAAAGTGACTATGCAGGTATACGTACACAGTATTCCAACCATAATGAACTGACATGATGGAGTAGAGGCGCTGCGTCTCAGCTGTCCCTTGCTACTACATTCACCACCCTCAGACGTACAGTGTTGAACGGGTTACTAGGGCAGATACGCCACCAAGCCCATGCGACTACGTCGAATCGCACTATCCGCCTAGCAAAACACAACCCAGGGTTGTGCTAAAACAACATATGCAAATAATGCAATAATTATATACAGGAGAGTCACCCTCACTGGTCAGTCTTCATCGGCCCACTAGGATAGGGGATAGACCTAAGCCAATTATTTTTAGGCTCTCTCAGCATGCTGAGAGTCCTAGTGTCGTCAATCCATACCGTTGGGTACGTACGCTGGCGTGATTGTTACAACAACAATGCGCAACCACGCCTAACCCCTTCTAAAATACCATGGCCATTATAATACAGGATATAAAATTTTATGTATATATGCTTATAATACGCCTGGGGCGAGGACCGCTACCAGGAGCACGACTACGCGTGAGAGTGGGCCGCTTTCGCCCGGGAGTCCTTCCGACCCCACCGCCCTTCCGGCAGTACCCCTTCCCCTGGTCAGCCGGTCCCCTATGGCCTAGACTTCAGGGCTGACCTCCGCCCCCCCCCTTAGTCACGGCCTGCCCCAAAAATTCCTGTCAAGCAAGCATAACGGCCCGGTGGTTGTGGGCTGCTGTCAACACTTATGAGTCGAGCTGATGGCGAGTGAGGGCTAATCCTCGAAAAAATCCTAAGTTACACTATGAGTACTATGAGTTACGAGTTATATGTGTACTATCTCCTATCAACGCGGATCATCCCCAATTTACCTGCCTCTTGCGATATTCATAATTATCCTACACTTATCTAGATTACTAATGGGCCCGATCACTCGATCCATGTACCCCGTGCGGTGGTCCCCACGGCCGACGTAATAGATCATCACGAGCATCGGGCTTCCGCAGCAGTCCGTCCCGTGCCCGCTCAACACAAAGGTGTGGGCAATTCTCCTTCATTTATGCGACCAACAGTCAGTTTATGATTACCTTCAGGTGAGCTGTAATGTAAGCTGCATACTTCATTGCACATAAAAGCAGAATCAGTTCTGTTTCACAAACAGTCAGTTTAAATGAATGCTGAGGTGTGTGGCATGTGTAAGCTGCTTCTTCATTGCCCATGGAAGCAAGTCAGTATCAGTGAACACATTCACCTTCACATACACACATTCGTTACTGTCCCTAATCCTCCGGCTCCATCATTTTTACCCCTATGAGCTCGGGCATCCCTGGTGGATGTCTAAGCAGATCCTTACATAGATAGGGATGGGTAATACTCAATTTCCCCTGGTTGACTTCCTGGGGTATTAACTCCACAAGATCAACTGACTCTACTGGGCCCATTATCACCAGTTGCTTTTCTATTGTTCGTGAGCATATTTTCTGGCAACAGCTGACCAGACAACATGGAACACAACATATTATCATTGCAATTACAATGAGTCCCAATAGGACTTTAAACACCCATCCTATTATGGTTGCCCCCAGGGACCCGAAGGTACCCTCCACCCAGTTCCAGGCCGTGGTAAACATGGCCTTCAGGCTTGAAGTGTCTATATTGAGACTGAGCTCCGGTGCTTTTCCTGCATTGTCATGAGCCTCCCTTTGTAAGTCTCTTAACTGAGTCATGGCTTGATCAAAGTCTCGATCTGCACTTTCGTCCTTTCCTGGAATATATGTGCAGCACGTTTCGCCCACAATCTCGCACACGCCTCCTTGTTTGGCCAACATCCAGTCTAGTACCATCCTGTTCTCGCGAGTCATCCGCGTGTTTTGATCCAATCTATATTCCAAGTCATCTATCCGTCTTCCCAGGGCGGACAAAGCCGCTTCCGTGTAGTTCATAAATCGCAACTTATTATAATAAATGTAATTTATCCACTTTGCGTTTTCTGCTATTCGGAGTCCCGTACCGATAAAGGGAATGGCTCCTAAGAACCCAGCTAGAGCCTCATTTTGAGTCTTAAAGTCGTCGGGTACTTCTGCCATGGCCCAACCCTCTTTTTCTCTTCGTTTTTGGGGCCTAAGCCCCTGGTCGGTCCTACCCCTTACTTGGGCGAGGGACATAATATGGGCCGGCTGAACGGCATGTACCCATGCACATTTCCCTATCCATTTCTTAGGAAGAGTCTTCCGAAGACCTCTCCCGCATGCCCAAAATCCTTCCGTCATTGGGGTTCCCTGCCACATAGCTCCTGACCACGCTGTCTTAAAGACGCATGGATCGTCGTGGCACTGTCTGAAGCGTTCGTTATCATACGGGGAAATCAGGGCTCCACAACAGTCCTCTTTAACTCCCCATCGGTATCCAATCCTGACCCAGGTCCTTGCACAAGGGCCTGAGAATCGTCCTACATCCTTCCAGGGCCCAGAGGTGTTTTTCCCCTGAGCTCCCCATGGGGCTGCTTCGAGACACTCGTATTCTACATTTTCAACTACCTCATAGGCCTCCACATATTCTTCCTCTACCCCGGCAGACAGCATATCTGGAAATGCTGCAACACATTCTTCTGCTCTTCTACGAGCTATCTCACTTTCCCACGAGGACTGCCCATTCTTCTTTTCCCATAGCCAGTTGCCCACCTCTAATTCACATAAGGGGTGGGATAGCTGTCCCTCCTTCCTCTTTCTAACCTCATCCTCTATCCTGAAAGGTCTGGGAATTATGTATACTCTGGGTGTCATCTGTGCGCAGACATAGCAGTCCCCTTGAGGGTAAATAGATTTTACGGTGTATGCAGCCCATTGGAGCCATGTGTTGGACCTCAACGTTGCTTCATATATTGGTTTCTCCTTCTCTGCTTCCCTTCTTCTTCTGGCTGCCGCAGCTTCCATCCTTTCTTGAAGAGTTGCATTGTCTATTACGAGGAGTATTCCCTTCATATTGCTCTCACCCCCCTTTGTCCGGTATATACAATAGTATAGACCATTATCTTGATGTCCCATATTCAAAAGCGTTAAGCTAGTGGTTAAGCTAGTGGTACCGTTTGTTTTGTTGTTTGTCCCATTCTGGTAGTCCACTTCTTCTTCTTTTAGTACTGTCATGTTCCCTTCGGAATCGGAATCTTCTTCAAGGCGGCCTCTGTACCACCGTACATATTCCACCGCCTTAGGATATGTACAAGTCATTGTGAGATTCTGTCCTTTCAGTACCTTTGCCTGCTCAAGCGTTGGAGTAGCCTCTATACTAGTTATACTTAGCGTAAGATTATTTATAGTTGAATTACTTGTAGTCTCTGATTCAAGATCTCCCTTCAACTGTCTCTTCTCAATGGGCTCAAAGGGGGTCCCAAGCCCTCCTTCTGGAGCAGTTCTAGTCTTCATCGGAGGAGGGCTCGAGAATCTCCCACTCTGGCCCTGGGTAGGTGTAAGAGTGCTCGTTTCGACTTGATACACTCCGATCTGAGCTGTCGATTTGGGCAAAAGTGCCCCCCACTGTTGGGTCAGGATCTCCTGCCGAATAAAGGGCTTCGATGTCCTCCGGGCGAGGGGTCCTGGGGTCGTCCAGCTGCGCCAGGTACCCCCCTTCGATAAAAGACTGGACCTCAGGTTGCCATAGCTCGTCGCTAATGGTGTAGAACTCATCTCCTGGTCGGAACCCCCCTGGGCTGGGGAAGATCCGTCCTGTTGGGTCTCCCCCTTGTCCAGCAACAGCTGGGTTGGGGGTCTCGATGGCGGTGTCCCTTCCTTCTCGGGAGGTGCTGGCCGTGTCGGTAGAGCCTTGGCTGACTCCTTCCTCTCCATGGGTTGACACGGTTGGTATGGCCCCAGTGTCCCGTCCTTCAGTCTCGTCCCGGGTCTCTGGGGTGGTTTCGAGGGGGCCCTCGGGGCTTCCGGAGGGGGCTCTGTGGGGGTCCTCGTGATCCCCTGGAACAGTCCCGGCGGGACCATCCTCCGAGTCGGCGGAAGGTCCAGGCTGACCCCCAAGGTCCCTCTGCTCTCCAGGCTCTTCTGGTACAGCACCTGCAGACACAGAGTTGGGAGAGAAAACACGAGGCACCCCAGGCACAGCAGCCCCAGGATTCCTTTCAGGAGCCGGCGGCCTCCTCCCGGGGCCATCCCCACTTGGACCTGCTCCCCCATCGGGCCCCTCATTACCATCATCTTCATCGGGGTCTGACTGGGGTTGGTCTTCATCTTCCTCCCGTTCACCCTCTGGCCTAGGCGCCCTGTAACAACAATTGAGATGATACCATATATTTGACCCTTCAACTCTTACCGCATATCTTGTAGCTTGCGCCACTCTGAATGGCCCCGTCGCTCTGGGATCCAGGCATGCCCTCCTGAATGCTCTTAGGAAGACGTAGTCTCCTGGGCGTACCCGCCTCTCTTCCTCCTGGACATTTCTTCCCATATGCCTTTCTCTTTCCTGTTGCTCATTAAAAATAGATCGATGAATATGAGACAATTGTCTAACATATTGTTTGATTTCTCGATTGAGCGTATCGAGAGACGGGCCGCGCCCTTCTCTTATCATTGGGACCGGCATGGCCCTCCCAGTCAACATTTCATGGGGCGTGAGGTGTGTGGTGCGATTCTTTTCACACCTCATTTTCATCAGCGCTATGGGCAGTGCATCCACCCAGTTCAACCCTTCACTTTGGCAAATTTTCAAGATTTTGTTTTTCAAGGTACCATTAGCGCGTTCCACCATGCCTTGGCTCTGTGGATGGTATACGCAACCAAACCTTACTCTTACCCGCAGTTTTTGAGCAATCCTTTTCCAGGCCCTTGCCACAAAGGCCTTACCATTGTCACTACTTATCGTCTCTGGTATCCCAAACCTAGGGATCACCTCTCGAGACAAGAACCTTATCACCGTGTTCTCATCTTGATGTCGGCTGGCGCATGCCTCTATCCATCTGGAATATCGACATATTACCACCAGCATGTACCGAAAACCATTCACTGTTTTGATCATGTCTACGAAATCCATCACTATGTGTTTGAATGGTCCCTCTGGCAGAGGGATTCGTCCCATTGGTCTGGGGGCTATTCCACGTCTAATGTTATTCCTTGCACAGACTAGACAATTTTTTAATACTTCACCAATTCTTTCCTGTAGTCCTGGCGCCCAGAACCCCGCATTTAAAATTTGTTGTTTCACTTCCCCCCTTGCGCAATGATCAGGATCATGCGCACAAGTAATTAGTGTATCCAAAAACGCTATGGGCGCCACAGTGCGACCCTCATGATTCCTCCATATACCATCTGGACTTAGCCTTGCTCCTCTATCCTTCCACAACTGGATCTCCCAACTAGGAGCGCGCTCCTGTATGGGTCGTATATGTGCCAAGGAATATTCCGGAACAGAAATATGTACCTGGTCAGGGGCAGGTACGGGAGCGATCCGGACCGAGACACGTCTTCCATCAGGCAATGTTGCTTCTCTAACAGGAGCCTGCATATGTGGAACAGAAGGCATGAGGGTGGGAACTGCGCCCTCCAGAATAGTACAGGGCTGAGTGCCGCAAATAAAACAGTTCCGTCTTTGACATAACGGGCAGGGGGAAGTGATGTCATGTGTGTCTCGCTGTGGACAATGTGAGCACCACAAACAGTCTACTGCCAAGTGTTCCGTCCGGACACAAGCTGACGGACAGGGCAGACTATAATCAAAATTCATGGCCAGATCATGGTCACAGGGGAGTGCATTCCACGGGAGTGTAATCACACTCTGTGGTGTTAAATCACTGGTGTGGTCTGGTGCGGAGAGTGTCCACAGAATAGAAGACTGATGCTCCATACATTTGCCCTGCACTACATTCCACAGGTCCCCTTCATCCTCTAGCTCATATCGGCTAATAGGGTCCTGATGTTTCGACCACACCCAACACCACCAGCCCATCCCTGGCCCCTGATCGTATTTACAATAGGGATTGCCAATGGGACAGTTGGGTGTATAAGGTGGTGGGGGCCTAAACCACTGAAGTGTTTCCACACATTCAGGAGAAGGCCCATCCTCCCCTTGGCCCGCCATTAATTTGAACGGTGGAGTCGTAAGCATCTGTATTAAGTCGCTCCGGTGCTCCACACATTTGTCGGGCAGCAAATCCCATGGTTCGTGGCCAAATTCCCCACAGAGCTTGCCCATCTCGCCCATGGTGGGGTCTTGTTGCTGTGCCCATGCCCAGCACCACCATCCCCCTCCTGGCGCGAACCCGTATTTGCAATACGGATTCCCAATTGGGCAATTCTTAGCATATGGGGGAGGAGGTTTTGACCACTGGCCCTTGTCTACCTTTGAGGCCGTTGACAAATTAGACAAATATAAACTCATCACTGCAGCCTGTTGTAGTGATGGTATCAGCAAGTCGACTGTGCTGGAACCCTTAGCTTCTTCAGCTGCTAACAAAAAGGCTGACATACTTTGGTAGGGGTCGTGGCCGTACGACCCACACCCAAACAGAGTCATAGTTATGCTGGGCGGGTTGTCTGAACCCTCCTGCCATCCTTCACAATCATAGAACACTTCGGTGTATAGCTCTTGTAATACCTTCACTGAGCTCTCCCAGGGAGCCGCTCGAGGAATATTAACATGGAGGATCCGGAGGTATACATCCTCCATATTAAAGGATGGGGTTGTCAATAACCCGGGACCCCGCAAAGGGCCATGTTCTCTAATCCAGTCATCACAACATTGTTGGTACCGCCATCCGGCTAGATTCCGTATAGCCAGTGCCATGCCTCCTCCGTTCGTAAGATAGGAGTTAGCAGGGTTGACTAATGTTGAACGCTGTCCTTCTCTATACTCGGCCCTCCAATGCGTATATCCTCCTAAGGTGAGGGGTATGACTTTAATCCCCACTGCCGTCTGGGGCGAAATTACGCCTCCCGACAGGGGTATGTCCCTAGCTCCAACCTTTTCTTGTGATGTGATTGTCCTTTCACCTGCCATTCCTTCTCTCTCCATTAATTCTAGGAGTGCATTGTGTTTGGTCGGAGCGGCAGTGGAATTGGTTCGTGGCTCGCACCATCGTGTGGCACAAGTGGGGCAGTCCCCCCTTTGGCAGATGGCACAACTAAGTGGTTCTGGCTGGTGGTCATGATTCTCAGTATCATACCACAGAGAGCACCACTTGCATTCATCTGGTATGGGGAATGGGCAAGGAGCTGGGCACCTAATTCTACCCCCATTGGGTCCTACTGTATGCCACTGTCTTACATCTACTTCTACACCCATTAACTTTGTCTTAGGCTCAACCACTTGTGTGCGTGCCTGTAACGCCGCCTCTTTAGCCGCCTCATCTGCCTTAGCGTTGCCCAAGGTAACATGATCTTGTCCCTTCCCATGAGCTTTGCACTTACAAATAGCCAGTCTTTTTGGAAGAAAAATAGCCTCCAGTAACTGCTGGATATGGCTAAGATGTTGTATGGGACTACCATCTGACTTCCTGAACCCCCTTTGTTTCCATTGGGCTCCATTAACATGGCATACATTGTGGGCATATGCACTATCTGTGTATATTGTCACATCCTGGCCCTCTCCCAACCTGCATGCTGCTGTTAATGCCTTAATCTCTGCTAACTGTGCTGAGCATGGCTGAACACAAGGCTCACTCATAACGATCTTAAACTGCCCAGACACCCACTGGACCACACCAAACCCTGCATGCGTCTTGTTGTCATAATTATGGCTTGACCCGTCTACAAAATATGTCACCCCTTCTTCTAGTGGTTCACTACCCAAGTCTTCCCTTAACTTGGCAAATGTCATTGCCTCTGCCACACACTCATGCGGCTCCCCATCGTATTCTGGGGGAATGTACTGGGCTGGGTTCCCTACCATGTCGCATGTCCTGAAGGTTACGTCCTCACAAGCTGGAAAATAATAATACTTCAACTGCCTCTGGGGCGTCAAGCAAAAGTTTCCCTGCTCTATCAACTGCGTGATCGCGTGACTAGTGTAGATGGTAACCGGGTATCCCATAGTAATCGCTGAGGCTTTCGCATAGGCTGTATACGCCGCATCCAATCCCTGATAGCACGGAGGATATCCCTGTGCTACTGCATCTAGCTTAGTGCTATAATAAGCTACTGCCTGTCTGCTTTTTCCCTGGCATTGGTTCTGAGTCAGGATTGCCGCCATGTAGGTCTCTTGCCCTGGCTCTTTTCTAGTGGTGACATAGAGACTGAATGGTTTATCATAGTCAGGTAAGGTCAAGGCCGGGGCTTGTTGCATCTCTGCCTTAACTCTGTCGAACGCCTCCGTGGCTTCTTCCGTCCATGTCAGTTTGTTCTTTAAGTTGTCTCTTCCTGCTACTGCAATTAGGGCACGAAGCGGGGCTATTTTCTGCTCATGACAATCTATCCACTCACTGCTGAATCCTATTAGCCCTATGAATGACATCATTTGTCGGACCGTTTGAGGTCTCGGAGCCTTAGTGATTGCCTCTATGTGCTCTGTTGCGATTCTTTTCTTTCCTTGGGAGATTTGTCGCCCCAGATAGATCACCCGAGGCTGTGCAAACTGCAGCTTCTTCCTGGACGCCTTATATCCTCCTTCAGCCAGAACTTTTAGTATCCAAACAGTGTCTTTTTCACAGGTCTCTTTGTCAGGACTTGCAACGAGGATATCATCCACATATTGTAGGACGGTACTACGGCAGTTCACGTGTTTCAGGTCCTCCCTTAGGGCCTTATTAAACACTGCAGGTGAGTGGCAAAAACCTTGAGGTAACCTTGTGTATCTTAAGGTCTTCCCGCAGTATTGAAACGCGAACAAGTCCCTGCTAACCGGTGCCACCTGAATGTTGAAGAAGGCTTGACATAAGTCTATTACAGAGAAAGCTGTAGCATCAGCAGGAATATTAGTGAGCAAGGCATTTGCATGAGGAACATCTGCAGGGTAGTCTTCCACTATTTCGTTGATGGGCCTTAGATCTTGTACCATTCTCCATCTAACTCCGTCTGCTTTCAGCACCGGGAATATAGGAGTATTACATTGGGCCCCTGGAGTCTCTTCCAGCACTCCTGCAGTTATGAGCTCCTCAATTGTCTCTCTAATACCTTCTGCCGCTGCTTGGGATAAGGGATATTGCTTTCTGAATGGCAGTGTCATTCCGGGTTTTACTCTTATCTCCACCGGGTTGGCTGATTTCACCAAACCGATGTCTCCATCTCCTTTTGACCAAACTTGTTCCGGAACCTGGGAGAGGGCTTGCTCTATTCGATCTTCCTCATCCATCCCCTTCTCTCGAACTGCCATTACTTGTCCCTGATTCTCTTCTTCTGGGGTTTCTTCGTACCTGTCCTGGTCTATGCCCATTACCACTACTTGTGGGATTCCCCAGTGGATGCTGGGAAATGCTTTCCATTTGGTCCTATACAGGAGGCTCCCTTCGTCGCCCGTCTTCTGGAGTCTTAGGGAACTGTGGACGCTGGGATTTTCAGCATCCGCCCATTTACTATATCTGGCCCTCAACATTATGGGTCCCATGTCTCTTGTCCTGTATCCTTGTGTCACTCTCAAAACCACATGTGGCACCGTCCCTATCATTTCAAAATTCCGCATCAGTTTTTCCCCAAGGTTGTTTTCTGGGAATCGAACGTCAGCCGCCACTCCTTCTGCTGCAATAACTATGCTATAGATTTCCATGGGATATTGGGTGTCCATTCCCATTTCCTGCAGCCACTTATTCTCCTCCTCCTCATCTATTCGTTGGTTCACTTTTAGAACACAGTGAAGTGGACATCGCGGCCTCCTTAGACATAATCCAAGGTCTTCAGCCAATCCTGTCATTTCCTCTGCCATTTTGTCGACATCCGTCCCCAATTCTCCGATCCAGTACACTTGTCTTGGTTTGTCCCTGTGTCGTGTGGTTGGTTTCCTCAGGACCATTTGCCTTGTAATGTCTGGAATGGACACTCCTTCGGGTGTGCATTCTATTTTTACTCCTAACTGACACAAGGCATCCCTTCCCAATAGATTGCAGGGGGTCCCGCTGGAGATTAGAATTGGAATGTGAGCTTCCCTGTCTTGTAGCCGAATCTTTACTGGAATGGTTATGGGGTTAAGCTGCTCTTCCCCTGAAAAGCCAACGGTCTTTCGGAATTTTCCTTTTGACCTGGGGAGGTGTTGGGCATCGTTTGGCGTGAGACAGGTATAAGTTGCTCCAGTATCAATCATGCATTCTACTCGTTTGCCCTCAATTAGAACCCGCAGCATAGGTTCCCCAGCAGCTCCTCTGGTCAATATGAGGAACTGCCCCTCCCCTGGCTTTTCTGGGCCTCGTCAATAATGGGCTCCCCCATATGGGGAGACCGGCCCACCTCCTCCTGGTGGGGCCTGTGCTTGTTGAGGGATCTGGGTCACCCCTTGACCAGCTGCTTGATTCGCAATCCCTTGTGGTTGGAGCGGCACCCCTCCTTCCTGGAATTGCTGGGCGTACCCTCCTTGTTGACCTGCCGGGGGCTGTTGTATATAGCCACCCTGCTGATACTGCTGTTGTTGGCCAGGGTTTACCTGAAACTGAGGATTGTAACCCTGCTGTTGGCCGCCCCCTCTCCCTCTCTGCTGCTGTGGTCGACTGGGGCAGTCCCTTCTCATATGTCCAACGCCTTGACAATTGTAGCACGTCAGAGGACCCTGGAATTGCTGTCCCTGTTGGTTATTTCCCCTTGGCCTTAATCCTCTCCTTTGTTGGCCCGCTGGCGCCTGCCCCTGTGCTCCCGCCGGATGACATCCTGGTGATATCAACATGAGGGGTCCCGTGGCCATGGTCTGGGGAGGTGACATAGGTCCATTCTGAGGTATCTGGACCATCTGATACTGCGGTGGCGGGAATGGTGCCCCTTGTTGCCCTTGATGTGGCGGATGTTGAGGTTGCTGTCCTGCTGGGGGTGGCACAACCGGAGCCTGTACTGCAGCCTTTTTTGAGCCCTTGCTTTCCTGTATTTGTATCTGAACCAGTTTTCTTGAAGCTTCTTCTGCTTGATTTTTTTTCTCCTCCTTGTCCTGTCTATATTGTCCCACATAGTGCGCCACAGCTTGTCTGAACTCGTCCTTGGTCATAAGTCCCAGTCTCCATTCATTTCTTAACTGCGCTTTTACCTCCTTTGGGAGTGCATTCATTACTGCCTCCCTGAACTGCATTCTTAGTGCGCTAGAGGAGTCCGGGTCTGTTTCCATTCTTGCTCTCCATAGCTGAGCCGCCTTCTCTACAAACGCTACTGGGCTTTCACTATCTTTCAATTTTTCAATGAATAGCTCTCCTGGGGTCAGCTGGTTAGGATAGTGTTTTCTCAATGCACTCCATACCTCCGTTCTTCTGGGATCAAACGGCTTGCTATCCTTTCCTGGGTCATCCATGATGTGGGCCATCCCGACATGGTCCAGGGCCGATTCTGCTTCCGCCTTACCCAAAGTTTTACTGAGTATATATTTTATGTCTCCTAATGCCAGAGTCTTCCCTACAGTCTCTACTTCGAACTGATTGATCCAAGGGCCTGCTCCTTGGTGTAGAATAGGTAGACGTCCTATCAGGCCCTCCACGTCCGTATGCGTCCATGGTTGGTAGTGGGCGGACTGACCTTTCACAATCAGTGGGGCCATAACTTGTGCCTCTTCCTCTGATTCCTCGTCAATTCTTTCCTTCTGTCTGTCTTTCCTTCGTTTTTCCATTTCCTTCTGTTCCTTTTTTAACCCTTTCTTGGTCTCCTTCAAACTCTTTTGCACCCCGCTTTCAATCTCGCTAAGGCCTTTCCGCATTCCTTTGCGCATCTCATTCATGCCTTTCTCGACCCCCTTTTTTACCTTGTTGATGCTCCACAGTCCTGCCGCAATCATGGCTGGGGGAATCATAATGGGACACATTGATCCCCGTATCTTCTGCCCCCCTTGCTCTTTGCATTCCCTGTTCCAACCCTGGTGGCTCCGCAGTCCCTTCATTGATTTGAATAGACGAGCACATCCCAGGCACTGGAACGCCTCTTCCTCTTGAGCCCCTGGTTCCAACTCCTCTTCCTGGCCTTCTTCCCCTTCTGACCTTTCTTCTGACCCATCTTCTTCATTTGATGAAACCCCTTCATCCAGGAGCTCTGCTACGTCGGAGCTCAGTTCCTTGGCCTCATCATGTGGGGTCTCTGCCCTGCCTGGGATCCGGCTTCCCCTGGAATCTCCTCTGTCCCGTCTGTCCTGATCCAATGCTTCACTGGCTATTGTCAAGTCCGATACCTCCTTGATGATTTGTAGCATCTCGGCACCGCTTTTCTTCCGCTCTTCTTGTTCCCTCTTCAGCCTTCTTTGTGTTACTGCTACTCCTCGGGCCATGACCTCTCCCATCTTTTCCACATCCCCCTTCTGTATCTGCAGAGTTGATTTCAATGTTTCTTGGGCATTGAGCATTTTGTCCAGGTCCGCATGTATTCTTACCACGTCCTCCTGCAGGTTCCTGATTTGATGGGTTCTCTGTACTCCTTCCAGCTGTAGTGAATATATCCACTGGCTTAGATTATTAGCGAGAGTATGGTGTTTCACATCTTCTTGGTGCCCTCTCTGTATGTCCCTCGTGTTCCTGTCCTGCCTTCTCTCCATAACCTCTTGCTCCATCCTGACCTGTAGAACGGATTCCTCAGACCCCTTCAACTTCTCCTCCAGAGCTTCGGCCTTTTCTTCCAGCCATTGTATATTGTCACTCAGATTCTCTAGATCTCGGGACATCATCATTTTCCCTTCTTCAGTTCCTAGACAGTATTTCCTCAACTCCTCCTGCTGTTCCTTACTTGCCTGGATCTGAGCGCATATGAGACCCATCCTCTGCTGCATTGCCGTCTTTTCTCTATAGTCACTATCATCCTCCTTATGGGTCAGCTCCCTTTCTCGTAGCTGTCCCAGTCTCTCCCCAGTTTGTTTAGCTTTTGGCAGTTTCAGGGCTTTGCGGTATTTATCCTCTCCTTCCTGTTCTAGTTCCATCATGGCGGCGTGATGTGACTTCTCCCACTGGCCTTTTGGCATACCATCCCTTGGTTCACTTCTTTTGCTCCAGGGAGGGGTGGTGAATTGCACAAATTGCCTTTCATCCCATTTCCTAGCTTCTTCTTCATCCTGTCTCCTCCTTCTTTCCTCCTCGGTCTCTGATCCTGGCCAGGTGGCTCCAAATGCTAATGGAGTCATTAGTCCCTGGTCCTCTTGTGGGGGTCCCTTCCTCCGTGGTTGAGGCTTAAGCACTACTTCCCGGTTCTCCCAGGATGTTGGGCCTTGCATCGTTGGTGTGCCTCCCATTGCTGCCCCTTCTTGGTTCCTGCTTTTCTGGGCTTGGGTCCTGAGTTGCTCAAGCTCCTGTTCCTCATCTGAGTCTTCCTCCTTTTCAACGTCCCCCACTAAGGACTGGGCTAGGTCTACTAGCTCTGCTGGGTTTCCCTTGACATGTATTCCCCCTAGCCGTATTGTTGGTCGTGGTTTTAGGCTAGGGCACATCAGCCCGGTTCCAGGTACTTCAGGGTATAGTTTCTCACTTTGTGTGTATGGTGGCGGCCTTTTCTCCCATCCTTTATCTGTCTGGACCTCTGAACCCTTCTCTGGGAGTTCCGGGGCTGTGGCCTCTTTTTCCTCATCCTCCTCTATCTGCATCCTTGCATCTTCCTCTGCAACTTTCATGAACTCTCTAAGTACTTGTAGTTCCAGTTCTCTTTTTTCCTTCCTCTTCTCACTTTTCTCCTTTTTCTTATGATTTTTAATTTTTTCATCCATTTGGACCAGCATCGGCGCCACTAGACTGCCTCCTGCTGGCCATGGGGTGGCGTCCCTTTTAGTCCTTTCTGCCCATTTTCCACACACTTGTTCTATTGTTTTACCACTGCACGGGTTGGCCTTCACTACCCGCTGAAGCGGGGTGGATTCTGCCATAATGCCCTTATTAATGACTGTTTGAAAACTTTCTTCACTCACCAGCTGAACCCCTTACTCTACTTTAATTAAAATCTCTCAGGGTCCCGTTATCTAGGCTTCCACTGAAGTTTCCCCAGGTTTGATTTTTCCCTCCTACACTACCCTCCTCCTGTGTAGAGATACCCCAAACAGTTCCAATAACTATCAAAATCCCACACACTACCCAACCAGCAATGAGGCAATTAAATATGAAACGCTGGAGGGCATCCGCCATCTGGTTATACTACTCTTTATTTTATTTTTGCTTATTTATCTTCTCCTCTGCTCCACTCCTTTCGCCTCTCTTCCCTCAATTTTCCCCAAACGCTGTTGCACTTACTGCATACATTAAGGCTTCTGCTAAGGTTGGGAATTCTCTAGTTTGAGGAATAATCTCTCCACTTATTTCTTCTGCAAAACCTACTCTGAATCTTCCGTCTTCCATCAACAAGATCCAAACCAGTACCATTACCTTTTACTTTTTATGTTACTCAATCAAGTCTTTCCACCTCAGTGTCACACACTTTCTTTATTTTGTTTTTAGAATCACAACTTAGGCAACTTAAGCACAACAATCCTAACAGTACCTTTACTATTCAGCCTTAAGAGTCATACATCACATAGTATTACAATGCTGCAGGGCTATATCTTGTTATTATTTTTTCTAATACAGCCTTACAATATATCCTTGTTCACAACTACTGGCTACTACAGTGTTTTCATACCTTGTTATACAGTTTGCTGACTACAGTGTTTGTATTTTGTATATAGCTTTCCCTACTGCCTTAACATGTTGCCCTGGGCAAGGCTCTTGTTATCTTACAATAGGCCCATCACCACGCCCCGCATGTTCGGTTGCCTTGGGCTAAAAAGGTTAAATACAACTTCCCCCCGGGCCTCAATTGCCCTGAGTACCTCTGTAATTGTGCTTCTTAGCACTATTTCTCCGTTCGGTGTGTTGAAACGTCTTACTGTCTCAACACCGTCCTCCTTATTTCTAATATTCACTACGTATCCCCCTTCTGAGGATACTATTGTGAGCGTAACCCCACGTGGGACCTCATACGACCACCAACCCGCTCCTGACCATATCAACTGCTCAAGTGCCTTTTTAGTACCTTCCCTATCTCTCTCTTCCTGTGTCACCCTCTGTGCCAGTGCTCCTGACAAACCTGCAATTGCCCTTGTAATTGTTCCCCCTGATTTTACTAAACCTCGACCGTGGCTATCAGCCTTCCCGTTTAGCTCTGCAAGCCCTTCCTCAATTCTATCACTAAGTCTCAGCAAGTAACCTCCTACTGCGTCCACCCCCCTCTGTATTTGCTCCTGACCCTCTATTAACTCCCTCCTTAGTTCTCTATTTCCTCTATTTCTTTCCCAAAACTCCTGTCTTGCCTGCCCCCTTTCCCAATCCTCAGCTACGTTATGTGGGTCCCCAAAATCATTTATAGGTATCTCACCTTCCCTCTCCTGTCCCGCTTCTGAGTCACCAGGCCCGTCTACGATTCTACCCTCCTCCCGGACTGTAACAACTAGGCCAGGGGCCTGTGGTACAAAGGATGGGGGTCGGGGACGCACAGAATAGTCGTATGGTGATGTCGGTACGGTGGGGGAGTAGCTAGGGGATTGGGACCCAAAGCCTTCAGACCTCCTGCGCTTTGCGGACTCCCTGTAAAGACTGATAAATAACAGGCTGTTCAGGGATTATGACCGCAGGGGTTACTGTAGTAGGCTGCACAGGATTCACAAATACAAGACACAAGATCAGTTTGCACACCACATTCTACAGTTATCACAGCTGTTTGTTTTGGGGTAGGTTTCCTCAGAACCAGTCCCTCATCAGTTTCAATAAGCGTTCCAAGATGACCTATGTCAGTCCATTTCACTATTTCATTATTGTTAATTTCATATTTGCCGTTTGAACTCAGCCACTCTATTACTGCTCGGATTACGCCCGCGCCGGACGTATACACTCGTCTGTTTCCTTCGATTATGCACCCCGTTCCTTTCACACGAAAGATCCTCAAGCAGTCGTCACCCGAGTCAGGTTCTCCGTCACTCATCTGTCACACGGGCGTCCCCGTGCATCACCATTGTACATAGGAAGAAAAA
>JAGFZM010002449.1:0-16775 GCA_017657215.1 Limnothrissa miodon | reverse complement strand
CCATGTCCCCCTGGCGGGGCGACCGCAGCAAACGGCGCCCCAGCCGCTCTTGAACGCATCGGTGGTCACCGTCATGCGTCTGGCTATAGCGTCCAGGGCACCGCCTTTGGTGAAGGACAACGGCCTGCGCCAATGCGCGAGGGCTAGCCACATACGTCTGGACACTAAGATCCGACGGGCGGGGTTCGACCTGGAGGACACACCTAGTTCCGCTAAGGCAAGCTGCAGCGGGTGTAAGTGTAAGAGGCCGAGTGGGACAGCGCCGCCTGCGGCGCACAGGGGGCCCGTCAGTCAGAGACACAGCCTGGCCGAAACGCAGGCACCTAGTCTGAAGTGGCGTAGACACGCCCTGACGTCCTGAAGTCTCTTCGGAGTGAGCGTCGCTCTCATTGAGCGTGAGTTCAGCCTCACGCCCAAGAACTCGACCTCCTGAGAGGGAGAGAGCATGCACTTGCTTAGGTTTACTAAGAAGCCCAGATTGTGCAGGTGACGCAAAACAGTGTGAGCCTGTGACGTTAGGAGCTGTCTGGAACCCGCCAGCAGCATCCAGTCATCCAAGTAATTGAGGAGTCTGATCCCCTGAGCGCGTAGAGGAGCAATCGCCGCCTCCACGCACTTGGTGAAGCACCGAGGTGCTAGAGACAGACCGAAAGGGAGGGCTGAGTACTCGTAAGCACTGCCCTCGAAGGCGAAGAGTAGAAAACGCCTGTGCCTGGGGACTATACCTATGTGAAAATAGGCGTCCTGAAGGTCTATGGTGACCATGTAATCCCCCTGGCGGAGTGACTCCGCCACCATGCGCCCCGTGAGCATGCGAAAGAGAGGTTTGAGCGAGGCATTGAGCCCTCTGAGGTCTAGAATAGGGCGAAAAGCGCCCGACTTCTTGGGCACAAGGAAGTACGTACTGTAACGACCTGCGCGCGTCGGATCTACGCGCTGAATAGCGCCCTTTCTCAAGAGATCGCAAAGCTCCTGTCTGGGAGCAGGGGCCCTGGAGGGGTGCACCACTGACTCCATGACACCTCTGAAGGGCGGGGGTGGCCACCTGAACTGCAGTTGATAGCCCTTCAACACTGTTGAAAGAACCCAACGTGACGTTGTGCACATCGCCCAATTCTGCCTGAGCAGAGCAGCGGAATGAGGAGGCAGCAAGGACAAACGAAGTGCTATGCTGCCTCCGAGTGGCACTGGGGGGGCCGAGGTCAAAGACTGAGGCTGTCCGCGAAGTTGAAGAGCGTCCGACTGACAGGCTAGAGACCCGACGTAGCGTGGGGGCTGAGGGCAAGTAAGCCGTGTGTGAGACCGCTGGGCACTCACGCGTGGCTGACGAGCCGTGCACATCACTCGCGACGCCCCATGGGGCGGCCGACCTGGCGTGCACGTCAGCGTAATCCGATGTCGGTGAGCTGCGCACTTCACCTGCGACGCCCCGTGGGGCAGCCGACCTGGAGCGCGTGTCAGCAACGTTGGTGGTCGGTGAGCCGCGCACTTCATCTGCGACGCCCCGTGGGGCGGCCGACCCGGAGTGCACGTCAGTGACGACCTCGAAGAGGGGGGAGAAGTTTTCCCAAAGGCAGACGTGTCAGACTGGGCAGACAGTTCTGCTCGTATCTGGGCGATGAATCGACCGACAGAAGCGGCGAGAGAGGACCGGGAGGGCTTCTCGACCGTGAACGACTCCGAAGCGTCGCATGCCCACTGCTCGGAGGCGAGAGAGACAGAAGACGCGGAGACCGTGACATTAGCAGAGGCCTCGGCGCCACCTGGGCGCCGTCGAGGCGTGACATCACGCGAGGTGCATAGCGCGGGGCGTGTGTAAGCTGAACGTGCGTCGGAGACCGCATCGGTGCCCCAGTGAGCGACAGCGCTGACAGAACAGAGAGCGTCCTCCGGCCTGGGCTGGGTCTCATTGTGAAACATTGCCCCAGAGGGGCGATAGTGTGTGTGCGGAGTGCTTGTGTACAAGGCAAACTCAGTGCCCCGTAAGGGGGTGAGATCAGAGAGGACCGCCGAAGCGGGGGGGAACGCTCCGCGCTGGGGACTGCAGAGCGGAGACCCGTGCCTCTTAGAGCACACAGAGGCATAGCAGTCAATGGATGGTGATCGCATGACATGCTCTGCCGCGCACACGCGATCATATCAGGATCGCTGTGGCCTCTTGCGCCGCTCCTGGCTGGTTGGACGGTTGGCGGGAGCCGCGCCAAACAGAGCATCAGCGGAGATGGGAGCGTTCATCAGATGCCTCTTCTCCTTCTCTGGCATGGACGAAAGATTCAGCCAGAGGTGCCTGTCTAGGACGACCAAAGAGCCAAGGGAGCGCCCGTCGGCTTTAATGGCCACCCTGATGGCCAGCGAGGTGAGAGCGGTAGCTCTGCGCAGCTGATGGAGGGTTAAGTCCGACGGCTGCGCTGTGAGATCTGCCACCAGCTCCTCAGACAGAGAAGAGAGGAGAAAGGCGGTGTTCATCGCCCTTATCGCCTGGCCTGTACAGATAAAGGCCTTGGAGGCGAGCTTCTCCGTGCGCTGACACGGCTTGGAGGGAAGCTCAGGAGGCGATGTCCAGGTGGTGGCAGAGGCTGGTGCTAAACAACCAGCGACCGCATCTTCAACGCGAGGAAGCTGCATGAGGCCACTGGCGCCCGCTCCGTCCATCGCGTAAAATGCCGCGTGCCCCTGGATAGGGGCAATGGCGGCATAGGGAGCCTCCCATGAGGCCTGCGCATCGGCCACAACCGTGGGGTGAGCAGGGAGTGGGAGAGCATCCGGAGAAGGGAGCGCGCCGGAGAAGGGGTCGAAACGCCCTCCCGGACAGCGCTGAGGCGGAGGCAGGCCTGGCCTGCTAGCCGCTTGTGTAGCCAACGAAGCTAGCTCAGAAGCTAACTGGGCGGCGTGGGTCTTCAACACAGGTGGCAGGTCTTCCATAGTGGCGCAACCTTTAGCGGAGAGGAAGGAAGCGAGCTCCTCCTCGTCCACAGCTTCGATAACCGGGTCGTCATCGTCGCCCTGAGGCGCCGTAGTAGCCGCGCGGGCAAAGGCAGCACTGATGGAGCTAGCAGGGCTAGCCTGGTGGGCCGCGGTTAGCTGGCTAGCTGGTAGCTGACTAGCCGCTGAGAAGCTAACCGACGGCCGAATAGCCACTGAAGACCGGTCGATTAGCCCATCCGGGTGCGAGGACGCCGGGGGAAAATCGATAGACTGGTAGGTGGGGAGAGCACTGGCGCCAACGGGGGTAGAGGCCGCCCCTGGACTACCAGCGCAACCCACGAAAAATGCCGCTCTGTTGGCGATAGCCGCAGGGGAGAGGCGTTCGCAAGCCGAGCAGAGATCTGGCCGCGAAAAAGCGAGCATAGCATGCTCGCTCCCCATACAGATGAAGCAAATAGCATGGCGGTCGGAAATCGCCATGGGACGATCACAGTCGGTACAACGACGAGTAGCCATCTTGCGTCTCGGGGTACCAGAAGTCAGGGACCGGCATGAGCACTTGGAGCAAGACGGGAATCCCTCGGAGAGCTTTGAAAAAAGCTTTTGTGGTGGGCTTTCAAAAAAGCCGTTGGTTTTTAGAAATATTTGCGAAAGCAAACGAAAGGCGACTCAGAAACACACGCAGTAGGCGAGGTGAAAGAGGCAAAGAGGACCTGAAGCGTAAGCGCAGTCAATATATAGACTTTCTGACGTCTCGCAGGGCTGTCTAAGTAGTTGCCTGCGCGCATCAGAGCGCTTACTGCCCTTTTTTCAAAGGGTTGGTTAAAATTGACTTCAGAAAAAGTAGGAGATGATAGGCATCATCCACTCGTACGTTTCGGCTTCGAAACGAAAGAGAACATGTTTAATTTAATGATGAAGACGACTAGGGGGTACACTGACAGCCTTCAAAGAGGAAATGGTCTGTATACCAACGCTTGCGTTTGTCGTTAGTTAGCCGTTCGGCCCTGCATGGTTAGTGTCTGGGCACAAGCTCTGTATTAAAAGTATCAATTTTGCACCCATGTTGAGTAAAATAAACACATACTGTATACACAGCACCCATTTCAGGCCAGAATGGAACTTTGTGCAAAACAGAGGCAAAAACAGAGGACAGAAAGTCAGACTGTAGAAGAAATGAAAAAAAAAATTGGTACACCCAAGAGAGAGAGAGAGAGAGAGAGAGAGACGCCAAGGGAGGAATTAGTAGCCAAGAAAGAAAAGAAAAAGACAAAGGAAGGGAAAACGAGAGATAGTCAGAATAGAGAGATAGAATTAGGAAAGGAGGAAGAGAGAGAGAGAAAAAAGGTAAGAAAAGAAAGGGGGAGAGACAGAGGCAGGAAGAGGGAGAGGGGTGAGAGAGTGATATGGATGCACACAGAGAGAGGGATAATATCTCAAGAGATATATTGCATATTCCCACTGACAGTAGTAAATGGCCAGGACCAGCATGTGTGACAATGGAAAAATACAGTAATGAAATTACGCATGCATACTGCGCCCACTGGGGAAATGCATTGCGCACAGTCACACACACACCCACACACACACACACACACACAGACAGACACTCACCTACACACCTACAGACAATATACAAACTACAGAGAAAATCACACACACACACATATGCAATCTGCACACACAAAACTACAGACACACGTGTGTGTGTGTTTGTGTGTGCACACATGCAGTATATGCTTTTATATAAGTTACACACTGGATATTCTCTCTTACACATACACAGAGATATTACATGCTAATGGCATCAAATGGAATCCATTTTAATGCAGTACACAGACAAAACAGCTGCCTGATCTCTCCCCCGCACCACAGCACCTTTCTCATACACACCCACACCCCTTGCTCGCCTCTCTCTCTCTCACACAGAAACACAAACACACACACACAGGTGTATGCACACACACACACACAAACTTGATTTGTCCCACTCATAAATGTCTAACCACAAACTCACACAGACATCACACACACACACACATGTCACACACACACACATGTCTCACCCCTCTCTTTCACCATCACTCCTCTCTTTCTTCAAATCTCCATTTCTCTCTATTTCTCTCTCTCTCTCCTTCTCTCTTCTCTTTTCAAAACTATCTGCATTCCCTTCCCATGTCTTATTGAGAGAGACTGCCAGCAGAAGCCGGTAATGATTAATGCATGCATTCACCATGTAACATCTGATCCTCCAAGGTTAAACACACACACAGACACACGCACTCAGAGCCTTGTGAAAACATACAATAGATGATGATGTTGGTGAGGTTGTGGTCATGATGGTGGCGGTGGCTGTGGTGGTGATGTTAAAAGCTTGTTTCCATGGAAAGGAATTAAATTGACCTGATAGAGATGGAGAAGAAGGCAGGTGAGCGAGGAGAGAGTTGAAGGAATGAAGAGATTGAACAGAACAGACCACCAGAAGAAACAGACAGACTGCAGTCTGGAGTCCATTCAGCATGCAGAACAACCTTGCGTGGCACACACATCCAACAGAAGCCTCCACATGTAGAATTCTGGTGATTTATATGTCCAAAGTCCAAACAAAAACAACCAACAATGCCTGTAGGGCAGAATTGGGTAATTACCCGTTCACAACACCTATCTAAAATTAAGTCCTAAAATTTCCCTAAAATTCACTGTATTTTGAGGCCCTACAATCCAGGGACTGAACCCTTGAGTCAACTGGTGCAAAAGCTTACTTTTCAACATAACAAATACAAAGTACTGCTACCAAATCAGCAATTTGTGTCAAAAATGTGATCAAGCTAGCCAAACAACTATTCTTGGATCATCGAAAAATCAAAATCTGTCAAAACAGAATTGATTTCTGTCTGACTAAATCATAAACATAAATTGATATCAGAGATACGAAACAGAGGCAAATCCTGATAGGTACAAGTGACCACAACCTTGCCTTTGAAACAGGCAGCCTCAGAAAAAAACATGGCTGCCCAAAGATGAATGAATATGTGCTCACTGCCAGACAGCGAAGCTTGAGACAGAGCTGCACTTTCTCTTACACTGTTACAGATACAAAGAGGTGTTGTTCCCTAGTTTTAGGACATATTACCCAAACTTTGAAAAAAGACAGGAAAAACTGGCTTTACTTTCAGGAGAGGGACATCCAGCCCTCTGGCAACAAGATACATTACACACTGTCATAAGCTGAGCTATTCTACCCCACCTATTTGTTATGGATATTCTTAAGTATATTCTTTTTTTTTTTTTTTTTACTATATTCTTATTATATAAAAAGAATATACTTAAGAATAATCATAACAAATAGGTGGGGTAGAATAGCTCAGCTTATGACAGTGTGTAATGTATCTTGTTGCCAGAGGGCTGGATGTCCCTATCCCGGTACATACAAATAAAAATATTGCACTGGGTATGTATATATGTGTATATGTCTGTGTGTTCATATATAGGTGTATGTATGTCATGTTTCTGTGCTGTTGCTGATGTACTGGCATATACTGTACACCTGTAACTATACGTCTACACATAGACATCGTGTTTGTTTTGGCCTTTTTGTCCATAAGCCCTCCACACTTTGCATGACTGTTTTGGCAGTAGAAATGTCTTATTTGTCATACCAAAAGAAAGAAAGAGAGAGAGAGAGAGGGGGAGAGAGAGAGAGAGAGAAGAAGAAGATGATGATAAAATACAGAACACTCTGAGGAACGTGGGTGAGCTGATTTGCGATGCCAGCCACAAAGTTAGCCTCACATTATCGCCTATTAAATGTCAGCTGGTGAAATAGGGCAAGAGAGGGCCAGCGAAATGCCACGAGACAGAGGGAGAGAGCAGGATGGAGGGATAGAGAGAGAGAGAGAGAAATAAAGCTTAGGGTAAACAGGTAGAAAGAGGTTTGAATATATTTGAATAGTATTGCAACCCACTGTGAATGTTCAGTGCTGTGACATTTTAATACGAGACAGTCGAGCCATTAAGTCTTCTAACTCAAGACTGTTTGCGATAGCCTCCCCCCTCGCTGTAACCTTTATCCATATGGATGGCATACATACAACACATACATACAGTATACAACACATACATACTTTTAAGTGCTTTATGGCGATAGGCTTTAAGTCAGCATGAGTTGCAACCTGCAGGCAATAAGCAAGGGTTTCAAATATAAGGAAACTTGCAGTTCAGTTTTAAAACAAACCTGTTTGGACGCTGTAGTATTTTCTCTGGTCAGTGACTACAGTGAGTTTGATAACAGTTGATCCGCTGCTCATAAGTTTAACCATTCAAAAGAGCTTTTATATAGAAAGGTGATTTTTACCAGATCTATTCCATAGGTGTCCCACTATTTCATTTCTGTAGGTGATAAGTAATGAAATTATGATTTCTCCAGGTGATAAGTAATGAATTCATCATTCCTCAGAGTATGCAAATCGTCCTAGGAGTGAGAGGGCCCCAGTGCTCTGGTGCTAAAAGTTAAGTTGAATCTAAATTTGGATATGAAAGACAAAAAGAGAGAGACTTAAAACAAAAGTAAGAGAGAGAGAGAGTGAAAAGAAACGAGAAGCCTTTCATAAGACCTGACACAGTAAGAGATAAAGAGAGAGAGAGAGAGAGAGAGAGAGAGGACTCAAGGTCCTTCATGTCTTTGTTTCCTACAGCTGATTCTTGTTCTCCTTCTCTTCTGTATGATGGGTCTGTTGTCAGATGTGAGTACAAGGTATCAAATACGGTCAGATCAGACCCGAAGGATTTGACGCTATGACAGGGGATAGAGAAAGAGGGGGGGAGGGGGGAAGGGGGCGGGGGGCAGGAAGGGATGTGAGAAAGAGGAGTGTGTGTGTGTGTGTGTTTATGTGACAGGAGTACAGTGACTGAATCAGTCACGTGGAAAAAAATACATTTGCACGCACGCATTTTCACACACACTAACACACACACACACACACAATACAACAATATGCGTATTCACAGTTGGTCATCACTTTAGTGGGGAAAAAAACAGAAGACACAAGAGCCCCATAATGTTCTAAAAGAGTGAATTGGCTTTTAGCAAAGTGACCTTCATGTGGTGGTCTCTGTGTGAGACTGCTTCCAGTGTTTCACCTCTGTGTGCTTTCGTTTGTGTGTGTGTGTGTGTGTGTGTGTGTGTGTGCGCACATACATACTATACGCACACAAACTCACTCAGACATGTTTACTAAATCACAGTAACACACTGAAACACGGGGGTTTGTTTTTCAGCACACAGCCTCGAGCTCAAACCAGTTTCAGCCAGTTTGAGAAGGCCTTTTCTTTTCCACCATCTCCCCACATGCCGCTAACCTTCCCTGGACCAGTCCTCCACCATTACTACTCCCTCCTTACACAATACAATCATTCTCTTTCATTCTCTCTCTCTCTCTCTCTCTCTCTCTCTCTCTCTCTCTCCTCCTTAACCTCCATTTCTTTTTCTCTTCTCTCACCTTCTCTTTATTCTCTTTTATTATCAAGCATAATTGGACAGAGCATTGCCAAAACCATTGTTGAGAACCTCAGTTAAGAAATTGTTAGGTAAAAAATAAAAATAAAATTAAAGCAATGTGAATAATTTGTCTCCTATTCTCCCAACAATCACCGCCCCCACCCCATCACCACCACTCTCCACCCCCCCACCCCCCTCTCTCTCTCTCTCTTTGGCCCCATGTTTCCAGGGGAGGGTGTTTCAGACGACAGGTCTATGGAGCTTTGGAGCTTGGAGAAATCACAGAGAGTTCTACACATCATGGTGAAGGGGGATATGGCATTTAAAAAAGGCTCCTCTCTAACATTTAACACACACTCACACACATACACACACACACATACACACAGCAGTGAAACTGCTCATTGACCATGGGAATTAAAACTGTGTCAAATACGTCCCTACCCACTGTTCGACGCCCAATCCCCTCACCCAACACACACACACACACACACACAGTAAGGTGACATGTGACAGGTCAGTGGTGACCTATATTCAGACAGGTAAAGTAAGCCTTCAGGAGAAGCATGATTAATCTCCCACACATACATCTACCCAAGGGCCTACCTTTACCAGTGAAGCCTGTTCTACCTCTCTGACTGGAATACATAGAGCTGTGCTCAGACTCTTCATCACATTCGTCATAATTCAAAATATGAACAACAACAACAACAACAAAAGTACCACTGTGATGAAAAAGATCATTGTGATTACCGTTTTGTGGTTTTATCCACAAGAACCACACAAAAATCAGTACGTCCTTAATCTTACTGATATCTTAATCATGACAATAATCATCAACATCATCAGCTTCCTCATCATCAATATTAATGTTAAAGAGGGGCTAAGCAATGTTCTGTTTTTTTCTCTCACAAGCTCCCTCTAAAGACCGCTGTATTGCACTGCATTCTATTGGAGGCGGTCCGCGCTGCTGAACATTGCAAGTGCTGTATCTACCGCTGTAGGCCACGGTGGCGCATTCTCCACCGTTCATTCGCCGTTTAATGACTCATTTTAGCATCCTAAACAGTATGAAACAGATTAATTCAATGAAAAATGTTGCATAGTTGGCCTTTAAAGCCTCTATGTGTAGGATCGTATCAGAATTCCCCATCTATCGGCGAAGTGGTATACTGCATACGTTTGAATAAAATGTATTAGCCCTCCCCTTCCCACAATTCAAATTTCTTGCTACGGAGGCCGAACGCTCGCTCGCTCGCTCGCTCTTATCTCAGTTTCTGCTACTCAGTCTCTGAGCGGAAACGCGAAAGGCGGAGCTGAATATATGATACTGCTCTCCCCTACAAGAACCCGTACTTTTGAAAATGGCGGCGCAAAATGGATATTCTTCTTTGGTCCCCAGCCATATCTATATATAAATGGAAATTACCAAGTTCACCGGAACACTACAATTTATTCATGGAGGTAATTACCATCGTTTTACATTATATTTTTAAAATAAAAAATATATTTTTAATAAAAGACGAAGATAAATAGAAGATAAATCCTACACATAGAGGCTTTAACATCATCATATTCATCCTCATTATAACCATCAATATCATCACTGAAAATATAACCATAATTAGCAACATCATCATCAAAAACATCATCAATATAAACATCATCAACATAATCTTCCTCAACATCAACACTAACATTAACATCATCACCATCATCATCATCATCATCAACATTAATATCATTATCTTCCTCATCAACACTAACATTAACATCATTAACATCATAATTCACCTCCATCATCATTATTGGTAATCTTGTGTACTAGTAGTATCTCTATCTTTCCCTCATTACACAAAGACACACACACACACGCACATCCTCTCTCTCTCTCTCTCTCTCTCTCACCTCTCACACACACACACACAGACACGAAGGTGACATGTGACAGGTCAGTGGTGACCTATATTCAGACAGGTAAAGTAAGCCTTCAGGAGAAGCATGATTAATCTCCCACACATACATCTACCCAAGGGCCTACTGTTACCAGTGAAGCTTCTACCTCTCTGACTGGAATACATAGAGCTGTGCTCAGACTCTTCATCACATTCGTCATCGTTCAAAATATGAACAACAACAACAACAACAAAAGTACCACTGTGATGAAGAAGACCATTGTGATTACCGTTTTGTGGTTTTATCCACAAGAACCACACAAAAATCAGTACGTCCTTAATCTTACTGATATCTTAATCATGATTCATCACATCATCAACAACATCTTCATCATCAACATCATCAGCTTCCTCATCATCAACATTTATGTTTACATCATCATATTCATCATCATTATAACCATCAATATCATCACTGAAAACATCATTATCAAAAATATCATCATCTTCAATATAACCATAATTATCAACATCATCAAAAACATCATCAATATAAACATCATCATCTTCCTCAACATCAACATTAACATCATCATCCTCATTGTAACCATCATTATCAACATCATCTAAAACATCATTATCTTCCTCATCATCACCACTAACATTAACATCATCACCATCATTATCATCATCATCATCATTAATATCATTATCTTCCTCATCAACACTAACATTAACATCATTAACATCATAATTATCACCTTCATCATCATTATTGGTAATCTTGTGTACTAGTAGTATCTCTATCTTTCCCTCACTACACAGTCTCTCTCTCTCTCTCTCTCTCTCTCTCTCAAACCGTTATATTTCTCCCTACTGTAAATTGTTCTCACTCTCTCTCTCACACTCTCTCACACACAGTCTCTCTCCCTCTTACACACACACTCTCTCTCACACACACTCTCTCTCCCTCTGACGCTTTCTCTTTCTCACACAATCACTTTCCCTCTCACACACTCTCACACACACTCTTTCTCCCTCTGTTTCTCTCACTCTCTCTTCTTACACTCTCTTTCTCACACACACACACACTCTTTCCCTCTCTCTCTCCCTCTCTCACACTCTCTCTCTCCCTCTGTGTTTCTCCCTTCATCTCACTGCAGTTCTGGACACCAGCCCGAATGTTCCCATAATGCTTCACTGCAGCCCCCTGCCCCTCGCCTGACCCCTCCATATCAACAGAGAAATTGAGAGAAAATGACAGAAGGAAACAGAAGAAAATGCAAGCCGAAAATTGTTCAAGAAAGAAAGAATGAATCAAAGCAATAAAGAAAGATTGAAATAAAAACAAAAATGAGAAACTTCTTTAAAACAAAACTAAAGCCCTCTGTATCAACAAGGAAACAGAAAGAGGAAAGAGTAACAGAGAGGGAGAGTAGGAGGGAGGGAGGGGGAGAGAGAGAGAGAGATGGTAAGAAAGATAGAAGCAGAAAGTCTGAAAAGGCAAACAGGGTAGAGAAGTTAAAAAAAAGCAAAAGCAAATGAGAGGCATTTCATTTTGGAATGCGAAATGTGCTTTGTACAAGCACTTTTTCATTACCCTGCCTGGCACTACTTAAAGGGCACTTTACAGCCTGACACAGCAGCAAAGGCCCAAACTTTCAAAGGCCAACTCAACTGTTTCCGGCCCCACACTCTAGTCACAGTCCACCACACACACACACAGACACACACACACACCCTGCTCGCCCTGATTGCATTAACTCAAATGAGGCCCCAATGCAGCCAGCCCCTCTACTGCTCAACATGACTAATGGAAATATATAGGAAGACAAAACACACTCAAACACACACATAAACACACTCTCTCTCTCTCTCTCTCTCTCTCTCTCTCTCTCTCTCTCGTCACACACGGCCCAGAATGCTAATACGCCCATTGCACCTGAGGTTGTTCATTTCTTTCTTGTGCACACTTTTGTGCCCACACCTAGTCTCTTTCTCCCCCACCTCCCTCAGCATACCTGAGGCTTCACAGCTCAGCAAACAAACAAAGCAGCATTGCACTGCTCAACGCCATCGACCAAAGCCTGCAATAATGCTGAACACCCCGAGATTACACCACAAAGACTGAAGACTGACTGTAGAGTGCTTAGGAGGAAAGGTTTCCTTTCAGTCTGATGTGGAATAGGATCAGATGACCTGAGGACAGAGACACACACCAATGAAATGCGCACACACACACACACACACACAGATACAGACAGACACTCACAGACAGACACACAGGCACAAAGACAGACAGACAAACACATACACACACAGACAGACAGACACACAGACAGACATATGCACAGAGACAAACAGACAGACAGATATGCACACACACACACACACACACACACACAGATGCACTGCACCTGAGGTTCCTTATTTGTGTGCTACTCCAGTGGTCCTCATTGGTGCTGTCTTGGTAATCTGACAATGGTGAGAATTACTCCATTCCGCCCCTAACACCTCACCCCACACATTCCTGTTCTGATCCTTTTTTCTTCCTCCCTTTATTAAATGCTTACAATAATGCTCTTTCGGCTTTTCCTTCAAAGCCAAAGTAACTTCAGTTGCTTTACACTCTCTTCCTCTATTCTTCTTCTTTATCTTTTCATTCAGTCTCTCTCTCTCTATGTCTCTCTCTCTCACTATCAGTCTCTCTTTAAGACACTCACAAACACAGACCACACACTGTGTAGGCAGTCCCATCACATCACATGCTTTCACACATGACTAAGCTTAATCAAGGGGTCCTGTTCGACATAGGGCTTTAGCCCACAAACTCAATCACCACCTTACCCTCTTCCTCCCCCTCCGTACTCACAGTCACCCTCTCTGACACACACACACACACACAAACACACAGACACACACATTGTTGCGGCTATTTCAAATAATTTTAACTAGAGCCGCACTTGGTGGATGGAGGCCGACACACACTTGTAAATAAGCACCCACGGTGGTCAAAATAAATCAAAATTATGCATTTTTATTTTGAAGACCGGTTGACTTTCTAACGAAACAAAATAAACGATCATAAGATTGCTTTCATCGATGTGAACAACAGTGCGAGTATTTCCATCAAAAGTGCGGTCGAAAACCATTTCCTCTCGCCATCCACACATTCAAACAATTGCCAAGCTAACTTATTAGCACCTGCACATTCACGCCCTGAGGCATAGAGGAGGAGCTATCCAATCAACAGGTAGTTAACTGATTACAGGTTACGTATAAGGTGAGCGATTGTGTGAAGTTAATAAATGAAATTAATAACATGAACTAATAATAATACAAACTAATACGTTTGCAGGTTATGGAAAATGAGACTAAATTAAATTCAAAATATGGCTCCAACACACACACACACACACACACACAAACACATACACACACAAACACACACATGCCAATAAAAGTGCAAGATATCTACAACAAGGCCCACAAATATCATTAGGTTGATTGACATATAGGCTAGCACTGCTACTAGATAGCCTTTGTGTGGAGTGGCAGCTCATAGAGCTTGTGTAAATAGACCAGGACACAGCTGGCTAACCTCAACGTAGTTACTGCTGGCTGGACGCAAACGACAAGGAAAGACAGAGAGTGCTAGTACTTCCATTCACTATGCTAGCACTTTGAGCCAGGGACCACTGGAAATTGCCCCTACTGATATTATTTCTGAAAGTATAGGCCTTGTACTCTTTTGTCTTTGCCACAGGAAATGACAGAGACAGAGAGACAGACAGACAGGGAGGAATTCGGAAATGATCACAGGCCCTCGGGTTTGCACCAGAGAGCCCTTGAGCCAGAGAGGGCAAAGGCGGAGCAAAGCAGCGCAAGCGTCTGTGCATGTACACAGCCATGGCTGAATCCAGATCTGGCACGAGTCAGCCAATCAGGAAGCTGATTCATACTGGTTTAATCTCTAAGGGGTCAGGGCTTAGATCTTAGAGAGGGATTGGGGATGTGTGTGTGTCTGTTTGTGTGTGTGTGTGTGTGTGTGTGTGTGTGTGTGTGTGTGCGTGTTGGGGGGTGGGGGTGGCACTGGAATTCAGGTCCTTTTTCCCATGAAGAAAATCTCAGACATTAAAGAGAAAGAAAGAACAAAAGAAAGAAAGAGGAGAATTATGTGAGTCTCATTAGCCCATGAAGAGGAGAAACGCCACTCTGAGAGGACCTACATGGAGAACAGGAGGATTCTGGGTAATATATGCTGCTATATGAAGAAGATGAAGGACGTGCTGTTTGGCTAGCCTGAAAGGAGGGCACACAAAGGAGAGGATTTTACTTGGGCAGGCGCTCAAACAGCCTAAGCATACATGCTTTAGAAGAGTAGACAAAACCTGTTTATTTAGGCTTACTGGTGAAGAATTATTCAATAGCAGCTGGAGTAATGACATAATGCTTGTACACCTTAGCCGTGAATAGATTGCATGCAAATACCTAAACCCGCTTGGTGGAATATTGTGGAAATTGTAAAATAAAGCTAATTCATGTTCAGCAGAGATTTAACGTTCAACACAAACCCCATGACTTGCCTATGTGTAGTGTCACATTGTCATAGCAGGTTTAGTGTACAGTGAAAAGGAAATAAATAATGATGAAATATCCATTTTAAAAAATAATAATGATAAATGAAAGAACTCTGTGATTCATGAAAGATAATTTAGTGGTTCTCTGCAGTGGGAAAGAGGTAAAATTATGAATAACGTACAATTTCAGCAGACAAAGAGGCACAGGACAAATGCTCAACATTACAGTAATTACTGTAGGCAAAAGACCAAATGTGCATTTAGGGGTTTGTATGATTTAGCTCAGTTTATTTGCATAGAGGTGTGTGTTTGGCCATCTGCACAGCTTGGACCGGAGACTTCACCCCATCTGCCCAGCGCTGATAGGGCCTGGCTCACATACACATAAACAAACGGTTACGATCTGGCTCGAAGTCGGTATAAAAACCTAGGTGGCCACAGGACACAAGACTGATAATAAAGTTGTTTACTTAAGAGAAGCAAAAAAGAACAAGATACAAATATAAAGTATAGGTATTAAGTAGTGCAGGTATGCAATGTTAGTGGAGTGAAGTTTAATGCAAAAATAGACATTTTAATGACCTTTGGAGAGGGAATGGATCAGATCACGAACCAGCCGTGCCTATGAGCAGCCGTAGGAGCACTGGCACACACACACACACACACACACACCACAGACAGACAGACAGACAGACAGACCGACAGACGAACACACAGACAGACAGACACAGCAAGAGAAACATTATAAGAGGCAGCAAAATGACCCTATACTCATATCATGTTTTCTACACCCTTCATGAAAAATGGAGCACTGAAAAATAATTATGCATCACACCATCAGGCAGTCCACTTTGCTGCACTGGCAGAATGACTTCCACAGCTGCTCCCCACACAGAGGAGAGAAAGCCCAGTGGTGAGCTGTTCCACTATCCCTGTGTGAGGCCCAAGACAATAAAACTGCAATTAGGCCATTACTGCCCTGGTACATGCTGAAAGCGCGATATAATTGAATGTTCATTTATACACAAAATTTGCACAACATAGATGGTCTAGCAGTGTAGCTAGCTATGGCAGGACAAAAGGTTCATATGGCATCAGTCTTTTTTTATATTCGTTTTTTAACTTTAAGTTAAAAAGTTTTAATAAAAAAGCCTTTTATTCACAATTTTACAGGAAAGCACCAGCCAAGTGCTCAGCAATGTAAGTCAGTGCCTTTGATTGGAGAATCCTATTGCCATTAAGTTGTTTACATACTCAGCCTCCGCTTCAAGCCCTGCTCTGTTATAGAGCAAAAAATGGCAACAGGAAGTAAGGAAAGATCAGGTAAAACATTACATATAGGTTAAATGTGCTTCCAATAAAATCTAGGAAGTTATTTATTATAATGTTCCCAATTGAATAAGGGATGTGAATAATCGTTTAGCAAAAATAAAACAACTTCAAGGTTCAGACAATGGCTGGAAAGCTCACCGGTTGCCAAATGACTGAAGGGCTCCAAATGTGCTATTTAAACAAATCTTTGGTATCTAAACGTTAAGTGGGAGCCGTGTCTAGGTGCAATGTTTTAGGTTTAAGGTTTAAGTTTGTTTTTCAAAAAAAAAAAACTTTATAACCTGTTGAAACGGACTAATGCAAAATGCTGGATTTTTTACTGTCAGATTAATCTTGGAGTTTTCACTAGTTTGCCCTAATGGCTGCTTGGTGATAAAGTAGATAGATAGATACATAAATACTTTTTTGATCCCTCCGGGGAAGGAAATTCATTTGTCTAGTGGCAAAGGGACATAGATTGACAGATTACCAACAAAAAGCCCACAGACATAAACTAGACTGCATTGTCTCGGCAGAAACCGCAAGGTGGACTTGCCACCCCCCCCC
>JAGFZM010002448.1:5032-16506 GCA_017657215.1 Limnothrissa miodon | reverse complement strand
TCAATTCAGGTCAGGTCAATTCAGGTCAGCACTGAGTTTTATATTACCCAGAGCAATGGATAATTATACAAATCCTTATTTATTTTTACTGTTTACTTTTCAGTATACAATATGAAAATATATCCCAATGGGACAAAGTTATTTATTAAATGACAAATGTCAGTGGTCAAATGTCTTTTTTTATCCTACATAGTGCATAATATCCTACACACTGTCTAAAAAACAGGTTTGTCTTGACCTGATATGAACCAGACTTGGAACCTGACACTCCCTCATACTGTACTGCATTGTGTGGTGTGTGTTACACAAGGCAGGTATCACTCCCTTGATGGCCTATTTTAAATCCCAGTAAAACCACCTGGACCCTAGATTCTCGCACTACAGTACACTGCAAAAAATACATACTTTCAACTTCAAAAACTTAGTGTCCGGACTGCCTAACTATTTTAAGTCAACCAAATTTGAGATAATGAGTTGTGAATCAGAACAACTCAATATCATGAAGATGAAAGTGTGTCTTTTTTTTTACGATGTAGTGTCTGAGAACCCCCCGGGGTCAAAGAACATTGATAAAATTGATATAAGCCTGTGAGGTTAAATTTGTGTTGTGATCAAGAGAGATCCTTGGAAATGTTTCTGCTCCATGAGGGGTGCATGCGTGGTCCAGTAAGGTTTGAGAAGCACTGACCTAAACAACCAAAGATGGCTAAATTAATCATTAGACTTTCATTCTGCATTACAGTCGAGGCTTTGTTCATTATTACATATTCATCAAATTACTATAGTTACAGCTACTGTACTACAGATGCAAGTAACTGTTTTTGTGAAAATGTAGTCTTATCAAGAACATCAACAGAACCACTGAGCTAGTTCCTAGCTCAGTACCCTGAACAGAAGAATACACTTAGTGATATCTTAATAGACAATGCCTTTCACCAGCCTTTTTATAAAAGCATTCCACACCTTACAGCCTGTGCAATATAAATGAAACAAGTCAACTAAACAGTTGGCTAGTGAGTTATTTTCCAGAGACCCGAATGCAGAGGAACAGAATAGAGAATATGCAGAGTGAGATCAGTAATTGTTTTCAGCTCAGCCATTAGCTCTAAAGTACCGGTGCTATTATCAGCTGCTAAATCAAGACTTCTGCTTCTGCCATCTTCACCATTTCACTTTCAGCCACATTCTTACTGCAGGCTACAGATCCAAATCATCTTTGCTGTAGCAGCTTGCTGTTGGCTCATGGCAACATTTCTGCTATATATCTTTCATCTGGATGGTATACAGAACTCTTTGTGACCAGTTCTTCTGACAAACACACATTGGACATGACCAACTGACATGTTGGTCCACATTAGAAAACATGTTAACAGATTAGATGTCCACCCGAGTTGGCTACTAGAAATACTATGGAAGAGTTTAATATTTTATATAGTATAAATATATATGAGAGTTTATACACACACACACACACACACACACACGAAAGAGAGAGAGAGAGAGAGAGAGAGAGAGAGAGAGAGAGAGAGAGAGAGAGAGAGAGAGAGACGCTACTACAAAACATTTTGAACACAGTGACTGTGACTACAGACCACAGTGACTACAATTATCAGGCCTATTACAATTAACTAAATATTACATTCACACCAAATAGTTGTCACACAAATGTTTATTACTGTAATTACCACAATTTACACATTATTAATCAAGACTGATACATTGATATAGCAAAATGTTTTTATCCATGAGGGTGAGGACTATACACAGGATTTTTTTTATTTCTTTCATTCTAGGTTGTTATGATCTGATAGTGATTCAATGGGTAATGTTTAGCAAACTGAGGTGAGGTTAAAACAATGGTGATGTTAATGCATTGTTTAGATTTTTTTTTAGTTTGCAATAAAAACTGACCAGAGTTTTAAAGATGGTATGTTTTATATTCCAGTATCTAGAGAAAACAACTCAAACCATTGATCTTAAGTTGATAGTTATAGTTTACTTCCATATATGGAGACAAAAACATTATGCAGATTTAAAAAAAAGTGGAGAGATAGATAGATAGAGAGATGGAAAGTAAGGAAAATATTTTAATGATAACTAGAATGTCCCTCAATTGTGGCCAATGAAAATTCTATAAAGTCTAGACTTGTGAAAAGTGAGGATGAAGATCTCCTGAAACTCTACTTCAACAGTGACGTGAGGAACTCAGCCAGGTCTCATCTCGGAGGAACCAAGATCCATCCTATGTAAGAAGAATACTCGTGTTATATAGTAACACATAGCAGAGTGACATGGGGTATAATGACAATAGCCTACTGCAACTACTAGACTTAAGAGTAAGCAATGCATTGATTGTGGTTCATAGTGTTTAGACAACACATTGACAGATAGTCATAGTGATTTTCATATGAGTGGTAAGGTTATTTGTTGTTTTTGTCTTCTAACCCTAACTCTAACCCTTCTAACCTTGGGACTTCTTCCTGTAGTAAAGCAGTCCAACGACACAGAACACCAGTCCCAGCACCAGTCCAGCAGCACCAATGGTCACCTTAGTCCTCTCTGGTTCAGGCATGGAGGAGTCTGGTAACAGAGAGTATAATGTTGTCATTTTTTATTGTCAATCGACAGCTCAGACCCACTTACAATAACAGAAGATTGCTCATTAAAGCATTTAAATGGTGTTCTCACCCCAGACCAACTCTTTGGGCTCCTTGAGGCTGGCGTGCTCCATCACACAAGTGATCTTCTCTCCAGCTTTGGGGTTGAACTCCAGGTGGGAGTGGACCTGGTAGAACCAGTCTCCATCTGCCAGCTCTTCTGTGGACGTCACATCAGCGGTGGTCAGCTCCTGGTCATCTCTATACCAGGTCAATTTGATCATCTTCGGGTAGAAGTCAAATGCACTGCATATCAGCATGGCGGGATGACCACCCTTGGAAGGCTTGCCCAAACTCAGCCTCATTTTAGGCTCAACTAGAAAAACACGCAGATAGTTACGAAAATGTTTTATTGTAATAAATATACCAGAATATAACTATTGACAAATTTCACAATACACTGACCAATTAACATTATTTTATTGCTTTGAGGGAATCCACACACTACTAACAAAGTCAGAATAAATACTGTATAATTAAAGCAAAAGAAAAATATCAATGTAGAGGTGAAAACAATTCACAGTACACCATCACTAAAGTTAGAATACAAAATAAAAACATCAACTGTTCAGTGATTTTTATTTTCCTCACCTGTCTTGTCCAGTATACTGTCTAAGTAAATCTTAGAATTGTGCTTGCAGTATCTCTCCACTGCAGCCCGATGTTGAATGACTACATCTGTTCTGTTTTTGTTCCAATAATCTGCGAAGTTTCTTATTCCAGTTTCAGTGTATCCAACAAATATACCAACAGTGCTGTTGAATTCCACAAACTTGATTTTATTGAAGTATGATGAGTCAATATAAACCATATCACTGAGGTCCTTTTTGCTGGCGAGACATTCGATATACCGGTAGTAGTAATATCCATCTATAAATAAAAAAATTAAAAAAAAAAGAAAATTAAGTCCAATACTTGTAGTAAAAAATACAGTTTTATTTGATCAATTTTAGAATGGAAAGATAAATCAGTGCCTTACCTGTTCCAGAAGTAAACCATGATAAAGCCAGCAAGAGGACACACACCTGTCGTGGCAGAGGCATTCTCTCTCTCTGAACTGCCAGCTGTGCATGCGTATTCAAATATGCTTCTTTTGACACCAACCAATCAGCTGCTAAGGAGAGATTTTGTTATGTGTTCCTAGGTAGAGCATGATTCATCGCTGTTAGAACAGCATATAAAAATGTTTTTTTTTTTCATCAAATACAACCAGATACAACTCTCTCCCTTTCTCTATCTCTCTCTCTCTCTCTCTCTCTCTCACTCACACACACACACATACACAGAAAGAGAGATAGAGATACAGGTAAAAGCAGCTCACAATCAGGTAAGATCTAAACATTGCCTAGTTACTGTTTGGTAAGAGTGAAACTAAAATTCCCATTGCATACGGCAACTGTAGATGACAGAAATACAAAAGTACACTTCCTGTTACAGTACATCATTGCCAGTTAGATTATTGACAAGTCGACTGCACACAGACATGGCTAGATTTATGTTTTTGTTTTGTTTGACCCTTATAAGCATACTCTATTCAAAAGCACATGGTAAGTCTACATTTTTTAAGTACTAAGATGCATCATGTATTCATGCTCAAAGAGTTGCATGTCATGTATTAACGGCTTTAAATTTCAATTTTTTAGTGAACTATGGTGATCGTGAGATAACTATTTACAGTGACACAGTGCCAGAGTATGAGGACTCTGCTACTCTGAATGGTGATGAACTGTACTACGTGGATTTTGATAAAAAAGACTCTGTCGTCACCTTACCCTACTTTGCAAATCCCTTAAGTTATGCTGGACGGTATGAATTCGCTCTACAGGAAATAGCTGTTTATAAAATCAATCTGGACATCTGTAAAAAAGGCTTCAAGAATCCACCAGAGACTCAAGGTACCATTTATAACCACATAATATGTTCTACACATGTACATGTTTAAGTGAAAGGACCCAATTTTTTAAGTGAAAGGACCCAATTTCTTCGTAGTGCTTAAAACATAAAATAACAATAGACACTTAAATCAAAACAAATAGTTGATTGTGTAATGACAATGGCTGAGACATTTACATTTTTATAGGGCTGTATTAATAAAGAATGGCTTTAGTTTTTTACAATGACAGTCTATCTCAAAGAATATTAGCATTGAATTAGCATTGTAGCATTTTTTTGTGGTGGCTGCTGTTTTTTTTTTTTTCAAATACTGTAGGGGAAGCTCAGTCTGGGAGATCATTTTGCTGCAATATTTCAGACCGGAAATTCAGAATTAATACTGGTATTCAAGATTTGATTGGTGTTACAAGGTGGTATGCTTGGTCATGGCACTCTAGACCTGCTCAAGATGCTGCTGCAAAGGCTGCGAAGCTGCATTGAAGCTGCAGTATTGAAGCTGCATAGAAATACAAATTTATACAAAAAAAATTGTTGTCACGAAATGGACTAGTAGTAAAGAAAATAGACAGATCTAGAACAAGTGCAGCATTTTGGGAGTGAAAGTGATAGGTTCACGTCACAACCTTAAGAATGTGGTCATTCAAAAATGCAATTCTGTTTTCTGAGTCATGTGTTGTCACATGTTGTCACAAGTTGTATATTAATGCAGATTACATTTTAAACTGTAATTGTAATTTATCCAAACGTTTTCAAGGATGAGATACTATATCTTCAAAAATGTAAAAAAAAAAAGAAAAAAGAAAAAGTAAGACTGCGTAAGCCATGTTAGAAGTATCACATCAAACTCTGCCACATTTGGATAGCCTAGAGACTGTCCTGGAAAACAAGAACATCTTCTGTCATAGGATCTAAAATGTTTTGAGGGACCCCTGCTTGCCAAGCAATTGTATTGCAAGGAAAGGCGACTGGCCAAACCAACTCATTTGGAAACATTTGGAACATTAATACTAAAAATTACTATTATTTTTATCCAAGAAATAATAGTACATGTATCATATCATCAGGAAATACAGTACTTGATCATATTGGACTGACACAATAATTACAATCTTTTTTTATTAACAAAATACAGTAACCTTCTGTGTTGTATTGTCAACAAATAATTCATACCATTGAAGTATAATACATGTTGTCAACATGCATTAAGATAAATTTATATTTACAGAGCCTCCAATGAGTTCCATCTACCCCAGAGATGAGGTAAGGATGGGTACAGAGAACACACTCATCTGTCATGTGACTGGCTTCTACCCTCCCCGGATCAGAGTGAGGTGGACCAAGAACAACAAGAACATGACCCAGGGAGTAACTCTCAGTCGCTACCACATGAACGGAGATGATGGTTCTTTCAACGTGATCTCCACCCTGAAGTTCATCCCTCAGGAGGGGGACATTTACACCTGCTCTGTAGAGCACTCAGCCCTGGATGAGCTTTTGACAAGAGAATGGGGTAATGACATATTTGAATACCTCAATTGTGTTTCTGATACCTTGTGTTTACTGTAGACTGTCGTAAATCCAAATTAGAAATGGAAAAATGTATAATTGTTGTAAACTTAAAATGTTTTCATTGTAATAAATAACCCATGGTATGTGTGTGTGTGTGTGTGTGTATCTTCAGATGTTGAGGTGTCTGAGCCCAGTCTGGGTCCATCAGTGTTCTGTGGAGTGGGTCTGACTCTGGGGCTGCTGGGAGTGGCTACCGGAACATTCTTCCTCGTCAAGGGAAACCAGTGCAACCCAAGGCCAGAGGTACTGAGGCAAAATACTTCTGACTTAAGGTTGATCATTATCAAAACAAATTCTCATAATCCTGATTATACACTATTAATGTTATCACAAAATTTCAGTTTTCCATTTTTCATTTCAGGTGTAATATCTCGAAGCACCCTATTATTTAGCTGAGCACCTGGGTCACATGAGGACAACTAAATTGTTGTGTACAGTAGTTTAATGTCATTTAATTCATTCACGTCATGGTAGCCTATATCTGTTGCTTACTAGAATAATACAACCATCTTTTCATTAATAAATGCCCCTTTTCATTTTTGTAACCAAATAATTTGTGACGGTCTTTTGAAAGTTGTAAATAAAGAATTTAAATTGTAGATCTACAACTTCTCATGTGTGGTGTAGCTCCTTCCATTGACACACAAAAATAGCAATATTTTTTTTTATAAATGACAATTGATAATGACAGCTCTTCCCCTTTCTTGGTGTCTTGCTTGTTGCTTGCGTCCAAAGAGTGTAAATGAACATTCATTTTCTTTAGATGGGACATGCAGAAATATGTGGTGGTCAAACCTGATTTGATTTTCTATTACTTTGTGCATTGCTTTAAGTCAGTCTCTATCAGTTTAAAAAGTTTACATTAATTTTCTGAGCTCTGACTGATTGTTTTGCGTCTCTGGCTCTACTCTCCTTCCCTCCTCCTTCACACCTCAATAACATTCTGGACTAATGCCATTTATTTGCTATTCTAGTGTCATTCTTTCTCACTTTTGAAATAAATCAATTCATGCAACTTCACTGCATATCTCAAATTAGTAATTCACTTTGTGTATGTAACAAATAAACTTCTTGATCTTTGTTACATCTGAGTTATGTCAATGGTCAACGCAAGGGACTTTCCATATATCTAGTAATTCCACTTCTGTGCTTGTGGTTTGGCCCATGGCATAGAATGTCAAAAGAATAGAACTCTTGATATTTTTCTTTCAAATTTAGTTTCTTCTAACTTCATAAACAATCTATGAATGATCCTTGTATCTCGTACATGTAACTGTGATTCTATGAACCTGTAAATGTGCTTTTTTACCTTTTCTGTTCTTTAGGAACACACAAAGGAGACAACTATTTTGTCATTTAATTCTGTTTGGTGAACAGGCAATAAAGTTAATGACTACAGATGCAATGCATGTGTAAATTCACTTTAAATACTATTCATTAAACATGTTGACTTCAACCTAAGTTGAACAAACTTAGCTGTCAATACATGTAAGATTTCATACTTTTTTACCATTATGACTGTGACTTTTTTACCATTATGATGATCATACCAGCTCCCTTGGTCACATCTAAAGAAGGTCACATTTAAAGATCTACTTTTTATAGATAAACTTTATTTCATATATTCAGCATTTCAGGGCAGTCTAGTGATCTGACCCAGCTCACTCACTCACAGAGGAAGTCTTCCTCAAGTATAACTGATGATGAAACAACAGCAGCTAATGGCTCATGTCACACATTGTTGACATATCTGAGGTGAACTCCAAGATGAGACAAGACGATAGCCTCTGAATCTCTACTGGCATAAAAGTCAAACTTTGTTTTTTGTCCATAAAAGAAGCTCTTCCATTTATCAATGCCAACCCTATTCCTTTGGCACATTTTCCACTCAGATGTCAGGTACTCAGGCTATATATGCACTGAAACCACAGTCATACCTCAGCACACCTGTTGGTATTTTTCTTACAAACAAAACTACAAACAAAATATATATTATTTATTTGTATTTTTTACAACCATTTTCTCAAAATATTGAGACCAAAGTGAGGTACAAATTACTCAAACACCCATTATAAAAAAAAAAAACTTGTATTGAAATCTGTGTTGTAGTAGCGTCACTGTGGTTTCACTGCGTTTGGCCTACAGTACAACACCAGACATCTTTTTGTATGTTTAACAAAACTGAGCCAGGTAGATCTTTCTTTCTTTCAAAAAAAAAAAACAGAACTCCCAAGAAAATGTCTACTGCAGTAGCATGTGCATTATTTTGCATTAGTTACATTTTGCATTATTCACATTGATTCCCCTCTCCTATAAATCAATAGTTATACTTGCAGGTGTTTCCATATGAGAATTTCTTCTTTGCATAGCTGAAATGTACATTAACAAAGTTGCAGAAACGCTGCTATAGAGAGATCTGCATGTCCAATTATCCTCTCTAACCTTAAATTCTGAACCCTCTTGGCTTGGCCTTTGCCAGTTTAGCCCATCATGAACTTGACTCATACCAGTTAAGTGTTTAAGACACTTACATGTTTAAGACTAAAAGTCCCCTGTTCACTAAACACTTGCTGACCCTTCATGTATGTGAGAAGAGCCATTGGCTACTAGGCTACAAAAAAGTACAGTAGGCCTACAAGTTGCACTAGGACTATTCTTCACATGTTGAACAATTATGACAGTGAAAATCTGGTGATTTGGCATGATCTGATGTGAACCTCAGGAACTTGACACTTCCTCATACGGCATTACAGCAATCAGATTGTTGGTTTCACCTGACATAAAAGCAGAGTGAAAATCAGACTTTATACTTGTAGTTTATACAGTTACTTAGTGATTGTCTAACCGCACTGATTTAATGACAATTTAGTAATGATTTAATACCAGCCATCAAAACCAACTGAATGAAACATAAGCTATGCTGCTACGGAAGCCCAACAAAGACCTTTTCACTGCTCAGCGAAGCCACACAGGGAGACTCACAGATGTGTTAGTTAGAGGATGTAAAACAGGCCAAAACATGTTTGAAGATATATGGACCACAAGCCATGTAACCAAGAGCAGTTTTCATCTTTGTTTTCAAGTCTAATTACATCTTGCACCCAATGATCACTTTCTTTTGGATTTGAAAACATCTCCTCCTACAGCATATAATCTTTTTTGAAGAGATTTAGATGCAAAAAAAACAAAGTTCTGTACAGTAGTTATCACAAATTACACTATTTACATCAACATTCAGCATTAACACTCACACAAAGGTTCCAGTACAGATGAAGTGAGTGTTAATTATAATTGAGTAATGATTTAATACCAGCCATCAAAACCAACTGAATGAAACAAATTGGCTTGTACAGGTATCTGGTATTTTGTCTTTGTGCTGGACACATCCACAGTGAAATGTGACTATGAGACCTTTTTCGCTTTCACAGACACCGAACACCCACGAAAATTTCTATTGCAGTAGCATGTGCCTTTTTTTGTGTGCATCTGGATGTGGTTCCGTCAACTGTGTAATGGGAATAAAACTGGAAATTAGGAGATTAATTTCCAGTTTTATTCTTCAACATGTTAATAATTAAATTATGTTCTGATGAAGATGAAGAACTGTAGAGGTGTGGGTTCAAAACTAAATTTCACTTGTCTGTCCAAAAATGATAAATGTATTTGGAACATGATCTGCTTAGAACCTTTGGCCAGACCAATACACACGTGCTTTGTACCACAGGCTCTTCCCTCTAGGAACCTGTACATTATAAACAATGATTCCCCTCCCTGCAGTGAATGAATATTTATTCTTGCAGGTGTTTCCATATTTCTTACTTGAACAGCTGAAATGTACATGAACAAAGTTGCATAGAAACGCTGCTAGAAATCTGCATGGCCAATTATCCTTTCTAACCTTACAGTAGATCCTGAACCCTCCCTGCTTGGCCTTTGCCGGTTTAGCCCATCATGAACCTGACTCATACCAGTTAAGTCTTTAAGACACTTCAGGTTAAAAGTCCCTTGTTCACTAAACACTTGCCGACCCTTCATGTATGTGTGAGAAGAGCCATTGGCAACTAGGCGACCGTTTCATCAGAAGCATAGGAAAGCTTCATCTGCGAGAGAGCTGGCCAGAATCCCTAAAGAGTACAGGGGATGTTAGCTTCTTCAGAGTGGACAATCATCTGAATCTTATCAGGACATTTCCTCTCATGATCTCCCCCTAAAGGATGATAGATGGAAGAACACATCCACTGCAAGCTTTTATTAACCTGTTGAGGAATAAATTCTGCCCCAGACACTGATTTATTTCCCCCTATTCTTCTAGAATTCACCGCAGATGTTCTATAGCATAGGTGTCAAACTCCGGCCCGCAGGCCAAATTTGTCCCTCTGAGTAATTTAATTTGACGCATTAGCATCCATGCTACCAGTCACCTTGGACAAACCAAAAAATGAAAACTTGAGGTTTTAAGACCGATGGGAGGTAGATTTATCCACAACTTTGTCACAGTTTTTCATTTTGTTTTACACCCCTGTTCTATAGTGCCATGATTCACGAGTAAGCTCTCATACATGTAAAGCTTTATGTGCAGCTTTTGTGCCTCCAACTTGAAGCCATCCAAAAAGAATAGTCATGATAATGCAGTTAATGCGTTTTTATGTTTTTGTTTATGTTTATGTTTAATAAGGATAATAAGGATACATGTTCTATGATTGGACATGGTTCAGTCTGTAATCAGGACTCATGACATGGTTCAGTCTGTAATCAGGACTCATGGTTCAGTCTGTAATCAGGACTCATGACATGGTTCAATCTGTAATCAGGACTCAAGCCAAATTTGACCAAATACAGCTTTTATTTCCATATCACTTAACAAAGTTAGTTTAAAGTCAAACGTTGAATGAAAAGTACAGTAGAGTTGTACTACGACTCTTCTTCACATGTTGAATAATTATGACAGTGAAAATCTGGTGACTTGGCATGACCTGATGTGAACCTCGGGAACTTGACACTTCCTCATACTGCATTGCAAGGTGTATAGTTACACTGGGGCATGTCTCTCCCTAGCAGTGATGTAGGGTATGGAATTAGAGTAGAAACATTCAGACAACAGAAAACTGACAAACAATACACTGAGTTATATTCACTTTCTTTCTTAAGGACTGACAAAAATGCACATTTTAATGTGTCTCTATACCTGCTGGTAGTCTTACCCAAAGAACTTTATGACAACAATAAACATTAAAACAAAACAAAAAAATAACATAATTTTATACTGATATCATGATAAAGGCATTATAACAAAAACATTGTGAAAATGGAGAGAGAGAGAGAGAGAGAGAGAGAGAGAGAGAGAGAGAGAGAGAG
>JAGFZM010002447.1:0-13715 GCA_017657215.1 Limnothrissa miodon | reverse complement strand
TTGTATAATAAAGTGAGTTTCATGAACACAGATGTTTGGTTTGGTTTTGCAGTCTAGCTATTAATGCTAGCTTTTGACATTAGCTAGATCTAATGTTAGGCTAATGCTAGCTGTGTGGAGTGAAACAGCAGAGGTTTACCACACAATTTGAATGTTGGTAAGTTATTTGTATTCGAGTGAGGCATAAGTATATTCCCTTATGATACATGTGTACATCATATGATGTTTTAATGGTAATGTTACCTATTAATTTCCATGCCAGTGTTCCATACTGTCAATGCCCTTGCTGACTGAACAAAATAGCCAAACTTTTTTGTTGATTGTTCAAAAGATTTAAAGCCGTTTGCACTTACATCGCTTTCAATGGAAATGTTGCTGGCTTCCACTGAGGTTAATTATTGTGGGCAGGCCAGTAGCCGCAGCTAAGTAATATTTTACCCTGTTGAAGAGTGAATTCAGTGGTTTTGAGTGTGAACCGAAATATAATTTTCTGAAGAGAAAATCCCATTCATTTTCATATAGAGGTTGGAATGCAACCAGCAGGGGGCGATGAGATTACATTCCCTCCCTATACACTGAACGTACACTGAGTTCAACAATAGATTTGATAAGGTTCAACTTCATTGTCATTACACATGTATATCTACAGAGTAACGAAATGCAGTTTAGAATCTAATCAGAAGTACAAAAGGCGGAGTGTATACTATATGGACAGTATGTACAGTTAAGAGCAGTATGCAGAGTTATGAGCAAATGTGGTATGTAGTTAGGGGTGGGCAATATAGATGATATATACCGTATGCAATATGCATTTGGCCAATGATAGAGATTTTGGGTCATATCGGCATACCGTGATAGGCTCATTGCGTCTTCACAACCATGTTGACCTGTAGCTTCACCTTATTGATAACACCTTTTCATTCTTACAACAAAACTGTGTAAGAGTCTATAAATTCAACAGCTACTGCCTGACACAAATGCAGCTTATCAGTTTACTTCTGTGTGAATTTGAGAGTCCAATATAAACACCTCCGAACGATGACTAAACAACTGTTGTACATATTGACTTTATGCTATGGTAACCATTAAGAAACTGTTATGCTGTAAGTTACATACCAAAGTATACCGTGATGTATATCATCTACCTTCTATGGTTCAAAATATATCGCAATATAAATTTTAGACTATATCGCCCACCCCTATAGAGTTGGCCAGTGAACCCGGAACTTCCAACCAGGAAGTGGTTCCAAGACTCCCGTTTTGCCATGGACTTTTCCATAAAATCGCGTTTTAAAAGCGCGCGTGACCCTAAGTCACGACTCATTCTATCCAGCTACGGGGTAGGTGATGACCGTGTAACCTTCCGTTCAGAGTGAAAAAACTAAAGAAAAGGCTAAAAAAAGGCAAAGGTACAAGACTATGTACATATTTTTTACCCCCAAGTTCAGAAACTACATATCCCAGAAGCCAGTACTTACCCTGTCCAATCCTATCCCAAACACGATTGAGCCTAAAGTCCTTTTGAATCTCCTCGTGTAGACGACGGCCACGCGATCTTGCCCTTGCAATCGGATAGCTAAATTTTGGTGTATTTCCTCAGTAGTTTGTGTAAATAGTGTTGTAATATTGCACGAATATTGAATATATCTTCAGATTTGCATCAATCAAGTTTTAGATCCGTTTTTTTTTAACCGAAAGCATGGTACAGTATTTTGCACCCGACTGCAACCACCGCTTTGGTGTCCACCATTGCAGTTTCCACCGATTCCCTACAAATGCCTGTCAAGCTCTCCTGAATAAAGAATTGATAATGATGGGTACAATAAAGCATTTATCAAGATTTGTGGTAATTTCCATTTGTTATAGATTGCACCACAACAACTGAATTTACTGTTTTTAATTAGCCCAACTGCCAGTTACCATGTTACATACCCTTCATATCACCAGATAGAAAAACTAATGTAATCCCGCAAGGTAAGAAAATGAGCATATTACATTTCTAAATCTTAGGGAAATGGCAATGACATGGTAAGGATGTCTAGTTAAAATTAGGTTAGGCTTAAGCGTCGTGTCAAACGAGCAAAACCATAGTTGTGATGTGAGGTAGGCTACGGTGACATTCGTGAACTTGTTCGCTTTCCCGGGCTTCAACAAACACATCCCTGGTAACGTACTTGTCCACGAATCAGATGCGTTGCTGGGATTGTGGGATTGCACAGGATTATGGGTACTGAAGTACTTCTAAGGAAAAATCGCAGAAAAAAGACGTTTTTACTGAAACAAAATGGAGACCACATTACATTTTGGCGTCTAGGTGAGCACAACCAATCGTTTTGTTATGCCGTAGCTAGTTAGACGTCTTCCTTCCGTAATTCGGATATTGTGGGTTGTAATCTAAATGTCAATGGGAAAAATTCATGGGAAAATCACTTCCGGAACCTCACCGGCAAACTCTATATGTAGTGAATTCTCCACATGCGTCAGCTTTAATATGCTATAGAAATACAAATAGCAAAGAATGGAGCTGTAGAATAAACAATATGGTGTACAATATACTGTACACAACAGGTGTATATGACACAAGATGTACAAATATGAGATATAAAGAGTTATGTACAGTTTTAAGATATGGTATGAATAATATGATCAATATACACAGGTAATATAAATATATATATATATATATATATATATATTATGGCATGCCGTTGAGGAAATTAATCTTTGAATATATTGATTGAACTTCTGAATATATTGAATGAAACCTGAATATATTGATTGAACTTCTGAATATATTGAATGAAACCTTGAATATATGGAATGAAACCTTGAATATATTGAATGAAACCTTGAATATATTGAAAGAAACCTTGAATATGCACCAATGGCTGCTAGATGAATTTCCTGAACGGCATGCCATAATATATATATATAAGCAAGAGGTGTGTGGGGGGGCGGGGTATCATCTAGCGACTGAGTTCAGTAGAGACACAGCTGTTGGGGAAAAGCGGTTCCTAAGCCTGTTCCTGAAACATATGAAACCTGATCCTGAAACATTCCTGAAACGTAACGATGTGGATAATGCCTATTATTCCCTACTTTACTGAACATTTTTATAACCAACCTATGAATAAAGGCAGACTGCGTGCATGTCACAGGCAAGGAGCTCGCTCCCGGCCTCATTGTGACGTCAGCGAGCTTACTTAAGCTCTGAACGCCCTCTCCACCATTTTCAGAGCACAAGCTTCTCACCGCTAAATTTGTCTCTCTTGCTAACATTAGCTTTTACCAACCACCGGCTTTTCTAAAAGCCCACAACAATAGCTCTTTTAAGAGCGTAAGAAGGAGAAGATGACGGAAAAGAAGATTGGCTCACCCGAGCTGAAGACTGAGCTTCGATCATCCACAGGCAAACCGTCCCGGTGCCCAGGATTGCTCAGATGGCTTCCAGACTATGAAGATGCCCAGTCTGTCTGCGGGCTATGCACAACACTGATGGCCACAGGTCGTACTTCTCCTGTCTTGAAGCAGACCACGCCATGCTAGTTGTGGCACAGCCGGGGTTCTGCACGGCCTGTAGCGAGCTCCCCATCCACGCTGCAAGTATACCTCGCCGTCATCTCCGCATGCCATCTCGGCTACGCAGGAGTATTCCCAGGTGCGCATCCCTTTGTTCCGCGCTTCATGAAAGGCGTCAAGCTGCTTCGCCCCATCAGCCTAAGTCTGTCCTCTCTCTGTCTCTCTCAGAGAACCGTGGATACATTCGTTTCCAGAATGTTTTTGTCTGAAGGCTCCTGTAGTGTCTTCTGAAGGAAGATTAGATTAAATTAGATTCAACTTTACTGTCATTACACATGTATGAATACAGAGTAACAAAATCCAGTTTGATATCTACTCAGAAGTGGACAGTATGTACAGTTAATAGCAGCAGTGTGCAGTTGCGTGCATATGAGAGCAGGAGGCAACCACTTTAGTGGTATGTACAGTGAATACCCTACATATGTAGAGTCAGAGTTGTGTAATCCTATTTCCAAAAGGTCTTGTTGGGTGTAGGATGTTAAAGCAATGGTGTTCTGGACAAAAGAATCAGCAAGAATATCACAGCTAAGTTGCAAAATCCGAGGAGACGCTGGGCCTTTGTTTATTTAGAGGCAGATTTCACCTCCTTTTGACTTTGCTGTTAGATATTTTTGGCAGTCTGATCCGGGCAGATATAGACCAATCAGCTTTGGATAAAGGAGTCTGCTGTGCAAATGCAATTCAAATGCAATAAATATTTAGGTGTCCTTTGGATGATCTGCAGTAGATACAAGAGTGCATTTTTTATTTGGAGATTTTATTTTGGATGTACCTTGGAACGAAAAGATAAAATACTTTCCTGTTTTTAACATCGCTGATTCAGATCTTTGAGAGTAACAGCTCTCTGCTCAACATGTTTTGAAGCACAAAATAACACTCACCCACAGAAGACACCACCCCCTCTCCATGACCAGACTTTGTGCCTGACCGCTGCCAGTGTGAAGAAAACTCTTTCCACCATCGACACCCAGAAAGAAGCAGGCCCGGATAACATCCCCTAAACAACTGTGCGGAAGAATGGAAGAAAGAACAACTCCTTGAAGCAAGCCATTGTTCCAGCCTGCTTTAAAGCTGCCACCTTCATACCCGTGCCAAAGAAATCATCCCCATCATGCTTTAATGACTACCATCCTGTGGCACTAACACCAATCATGAAGTGCTTACACATCAAATCAATTGCCCCTCACCCTGGATTCCTTCAAATTTGAATACCAAGATAAACAATCCACAGAGGATGCAATTTGCTCTGCCCTCCACCCAGCCCTAATGCACCTGGAAAAGAAGGACTCATATGTGACCTCAGTTCAGCATTCAACACACAGTTCACAGTTCCCCATAATACCACAACAACTCATCGGCAAACTTGCCAAACTGGGCCTTAGCCCCTCCCTCTGCAACTGCTAGACTTCCCAAGTGAGAGGCCACAAGCAACACGGGTTGGAAACACCACCACGAGCAGGATCAACCTGACCAGGGGCCCCACAAGGCTGTGTGCTCAGTCCTCTGCTCTCCACCCTGCTGACACATGACTGCACAACAACCTACAGCTCCAACCATCTTGTGAAGTTTGCAGCGGACACAACTCTAGTAGGTCCGCTAGTAGGAAAGAGGTTGATCTTCTGACCAAGTGGTGCAAGAGCAACACCCTAATCCTGAATCTCAGCAAGACCAAGGAAATTGTTGTCAAGTTCTGTAGGGCCACAACCATCACCAGCCACTTACCATTTATGGTGCTGCTGTGGAAAGATTGAGCAGCACCAAATTTCTGGGGGTGCACATCTGTGAGGACCGCTTCTGGACCACCAACACTGCATCACTGACAGAGAAAGCTCAGCAGCACATCTGAATCCGGCGCAAACTCAAGCAAGCAAGTGCCCCACTACCCATAATGACCACATTCTACAGAGGAATGATTGACAATATCCTCCCCTGCTGGGGTGGAAGCTGCACTGTCTACAACAGGAAAGCCCTGCAGCGCATAATGAACACAGCTGAGAAGATCATTGGTGCACCATCCGCCTCCCTAAACAAGCAATCATATTTGTGAGCAACACCTCTCACCATGCACACAAGCTGTTCAACCTCTTGCCCTATGGAAGAAGGTATAGAGGTCTCTGCTCCAGAACCACTAAACTCACAAACTACTTTATTCACCAAGTTGTTAGACTGTTGAACACTCTCCCCCTCTCCAGGTCGCTAGCCACCCCCTCTCGAAACCCAGTAAAAGACTCCCCGTGACTGATGCACATATCTGCTGCTATTATTATTTATCATTGCTGCTGTCTGTGAAGATTCTCATTCCCTGCTGCTATTCATGACTGTTTTTGCATTGTAAAAAACACTGCCATGGTGCTCTCACACCTGTACACAAAGGAAACCTAAGTCAGAATGCTGTTCATTGACTTCAGCTCAGCATTCAACGCAATCATTCCACAGCAGTTGGTAAAGACACTGGATCAGCTGGAACACCACCCTCTGCAACTGGATCCTGGATTTCATGGTGGGGAGGCCACAGGCAGTCAGGATAGGAAACAGGACTTCCAACACAACCCTGCTCAATACGGGAGCGCCCCAAGGCAGCATGCTCAGTCCTCTGCTGTTTACACTACTGATTCATGACTGTGCAGCTACACACAGTTCAAACCACATTATCAAATTTGCTGATGACACTACCGTGGTGAGTCTGATGAGTGGAAACAAAGAGGATCTGTACAAAGAAGAGGTGATCCAGCCCATCAACTGGTCAACAAAAACAAAAGAACTGATCACTGACTTCGAGAGCCCTTCAAGTAGCACACCCCACTATCCATAAACAACCCTTCCAGAGGAGATTGTTAAAGACACAAAATTCCTGAAAGTACACATCAAAGACAACCTCACATGGACCACGAACACCACACACATTACCCACCCCCATCCTGACAACCTTATACAGGAAAACAGTCCTCAGCAGTGCCCTCACAGCGTGGTTTGCACTGCTGCAGAGGCAAAGGCCCTGTAGAAGATTGTAAGTATAACTGAAAAGATCATGGGACCTATCTTCACTCACTCCCCGACATATACACCTCACACTGAATGAAAGTAGCCATAGAACACAGTTTTGACCATCAGAAATTGTTCTTTGAGGCTCAATAATAGCTTGTGTAAATGTGTGCGTCTGAGAGTGACCCAGGAGCATGAGTTAAAGCGTCTTATTCAGGCTCATTTAAAAGGCTTAGAAAGAAACGATTTGTATTTCCCGCCCCCTCTGGCAAATTCATGAAACAACAGGGGATTGGACCAGAGACGGTTCCAAATGATTTTTGGTTGGACTATGCAAATAAAGGATGTGCATCTTAGTGAGTTGACATATTCTCTTTTCAGATTGGCCTGTTTCAGCCTCGCCATTTCTAGTATGAAATTTAAATGTACAAGGAGGCATGAATAATGAATTAATGATAAGTGAATTCTTATTTTCCAGTTGAAACCACAAGATGGCTTCTTCCATTGACACCACTTTAGAGACAGCAGCCCTGGGAAGACCATTCCAACTTGGAATGCTGTATGACTGTCGGAAAGATACTCTGATACCTGGTGAGTGTTCCTGTTCCGGTGAGTGTTCCTGTTATATATAGCTGGCAAAAGCAAAAATAAATGAAAGCACTGACAAACATGAGGTGATAATCAGTGTCAGGCAGTACCTTCACTACAAATGAATAAGCTAGTTTAACTACATTTAGTAACGTGGCTGTAGTGAAGCTACAGCGTGAGTATACTGAATCTGAATATATTCTGAATCTGATAGCTTAATTTAGCTTTTTTTGGCAATGAAGTGATCCTTAAAGTTATATTATCAAGCATCAGCTCACAGCAGCAATCCTCTACCTAAGCTGTACATGGAAGATCAGTTCATTGCAATAATGTGAAGCATTTGATGCGTCAGTCATGCCATAATAAAATGTCCACAATGTATGATCATATCACAGTAAACAGGCATACAGTAGGCATACTTTCTGGCTCTGATGGCTCAAAGAGGTGGGGCTGGGTCCGTCGCGCTACCATTACTTCCTTTACTGTAGGTTACGTCCATGTACGCCCGTGTGGGCGTGGTTCCAGCGCCTCTAACTGACACACCCACAGCGTTGCACAGCAGAGAGAAGTGCTCATTTTTCCATGATTTTGAGACATAATTTTGTATACTTAGCGATTTTTCAAATCTTTCAAATTTGGCTCAGTGGTCAATGACATGTCTCTGTGGTGTGACAAACTCATAACACAAATTTATTTTTGCTGGACACGGACTTTAATGATGTGGCTGGCGTGGCAGAGTGGTCTTGTCACCGGGTTCAGTGCTCACATTCTGTGAAGATTGGGGTGTATTATGAACACAAAATACTAATATGCCAATATAACATTTTCATTTCCAACATTTAGCCATTTAGCCTATCATTGTACGCATCATCTTGAACTGGTACAGAACTTTTAACATTAGCTTCGCCTAAAGTTAAAGGTATAGTTTGGTTTTTAACAGTTTTATAACAACCCTAAACATTTGTTTTAAAATATATATTGGTGTTCATGAATCTTCAAAATACTATTTTCTGTCAGGTTTCTATTAGAAGATTTTATTTGCTGCCAGCAGTAACAGTATTTTTGATACTTGGGTTGGAACGTTCATGAACACCAATAACGCCTGCATATATTTTAAAACAAATGTTTAGGGTTGTTTTAAGGACATAAACATTGCCCAACGCTAGCCTTTTTGACGCAGGCAGAGGCGATTCTACATTTCCCAAATAGCCGAGAAATCATCAAAATATCAGCGTCAATGACTTTATTGCATTTTAGTGTTAAAAACCTTAACTACCGTATTTCCTGAAATAATGGCTGGGATCAATTAATAGCCGGGCCTGGTTTAATGGCCGGGGGCGTGGCCGATACGTGCGTTTAAAGGCCGGGCCTGATATACAGGCCGGGCCAAAAAAATGGAGACATTTGGCAAATGCAAAGAAAAAACACAATATTTATTTCCAAGGAAAAATAAACTAGCCCATCTAATATTTAAATTTAAAGCTACACACCACCGTTCTTCAATATTGAAATATGTTCCTCCTCTAACTTAGAAGAGTTAGGCTACCTGTCACGTCTCAGTGGTGCAATGATACGTTGTTAGCATTTAGCATCCAGTCAATGGCTTAACCCAGTTATTTCAATGTAGCTACATTTTAGTTTGTGTTACCATACATCGTAGACCGCATTTAAATAGGAAAGAAGTGGACTTGTTTGGTCGCTTCTAACTTCAAGGCTGGACATTATGGATATGACAGTCATTTAAAGTAAGTGAACTGTTACTGAAACTTTTTGGATGTGTGGGCAAAATCACATAGGCTACCTTTTTCTCTGTAAGTTTACTGCGCAACGGTATGTCACAGCGAGATGACGCACATCAATGGAAAGAACAGAACCGGGGCTTTCCATCGCTATATGGCACATGTATGTGCATCGATGTGTTGTTGAGAAAATAATTTATGAATCTACCTTAATTTTGTAAACGGCAAACGTTGCTATCACTGCATTAGCCTACTACCGAGTCGAATAACTCACGAACCCGGAATCGCACAGACATGGTATGCATATCAAATACAACACTCTACTACTAGATCGAAGCAACCGTACTATAAATGAATAAGAAATGTTTGGAAATTAGGACTATTTCTTCCTAACCGACATTACACTTCATAATTTCAGTTGCTTCATAACTTATGAACGGCAGAACTTACCGATCTTTATAGGATAGTCCTAAAATGTCTTAGTTGCAAAAAATGTAATCCAGGTATATTTCTGCATGGTAGGCTACCATTTATAATATTGATATGTTATCCTGCTGCATCCAACACTTGTTGTTTTCTGTTTTTCTTTTCCAATGCATTCCTCCATCAAAAGGAGAACGCAAAACATGTATCCAGTCGTTCTAAAGCATGCTAATGTGTAGTAACCAGATCAGGCCACTTGAGTGGATGCAGAGGGGGAGGTATACAGTATGTTTTGAGTAAGGACAGAGGAGAAAAACAAACCCTTTATCAGTAATGATAATAATAATATAAAATCGTAGCCTACATTTAGTTCACCGTAATTAAAGAGCGCGTAGGCCTATTCTACCTACCAGGTCAATAAGAAATAAAGGCCTGCCTGTAATTAAAGCCTGCCTAAAATTAAGGCCTGGGCGTTGGGTGAACTAAGTAAATAAAGGCCCCGGCCATTATTTCAGGAAATACGGTATACCTTTAACACATAGTTGGCATAACACCCTTCAGGAGGTTGTGGGGCCTGATTTTGTTTTGTGTTTTAAATGTGTCAACAGGCATTACTTTATGGGACCAAGAACAGCTACAGAAGAATACAAGTGTGAAAAAACAAAATAATACTGAATTTAAGGTTACAGCATCTGACTCAATTGATGAAAAGTCAAATCTATTAAAGATCTCTGGCTCTCTCAAACTAAGTCTCTTGGGGGGGCTGGTGGATGTTGGAGGATCAGCTAAATATTTCCAAGACTCAAAGAAATCCCTCAGTCAATCCCGGGTGACTCTTCAGTACAAAACAACAACCAGATTTGAAACCTTAACAATGGCTCACCTGGGCCGTGGACAAGTTTCTCACCCAAACGTATTTGAAGATAACTCAGCCACTCATGTTGTCACAGCCATCTTGTATGGAGCTGGAGCTTACTTTGTGTTTGACAGAGACTCATCATCAGAGGACCAGAAAAAGCAGGTCGAAGGTGAAGCTAATCTGACCTTCAATAAGCTGAAATTCCTGACAGTAGATGCTGAGGCTTCCTTTAACATGGATGACAAAGAGAAATCAGCAATAGACAAATTCAGCTGCACTTTTCATGGGGACTTCCAGCTACCCACAAACCCAACATCATTCAGTGATGCTGTGAAAGTTTACAGAGAGCTTCCAAAGCTGCTGGGAGAGAATGGTGAACACGCTGTTCCACTCAGGGTGTGGCTGTACCCTCTGCACAAGTTGGACTCAAAAGCTGCAAGACTGCACAGAGACATCTGTAATGATAACATTAGATACTCATCAGACATAATAGAGAACTTGTCAAAGGCAGAGATGAAAGCCAATGACATATTGAAAGACAGAGCAGCAGCAACATTTTCTGCCATCAAAGAGAAAGTCCAGGAGTTGGTGCAGAATTGCCATCGCTACAAGCTTGACTTCATGCAGAAGCTTGGATCAGTTCTTCCTTTAATCAGAGGAGGTGAGAGAGAGGAGAGTGCTCTTCTGGGCATCCTTAAGGAACATGAAACGTCTCCATTCAACAGCAAAGACCTGGATCAGTGGCTCACAAACAAGGAAAAGGAATCAGAATTGCTGAAATCCATCCTCAAGCAACTAATGACACTCGGCGCATCAACAGATGAAAGTATGGATGACCTTTTGTTTGATTTTAAAAAGGTTGTTTGCTTCTCTTTCACTTCTCTAGACCATCCTGATCAATTCATTGTAAAACTGTCTAATTATCTAAAACCCTCTGGAATGATGGATTCTTCTACAGAATCAGGTCAACTACAGCAGGATGGAAACACAGAATGGCTCTCCAGTAATGTTAAACAGATTATGAAGAGACAATTTCATTTATTTAAAGAACTGAAGAAGATGAGCAACTCTGACGACACCAAATTCATATTTAATTCCAAATACGATGAGAGTCGTCCTGGCGCCTGTGTTTTCATCTACGAGGATGAATGTGATCCAGTCTACTTTGTTCCTCCATCCAAACCTGCCACTCCGACCACTACTGATGTTTCATATAACAGCCTGTCAGTCCAGGTGTCTGAGCCGGACTCTGCCTCTGTAGAGTACCGAGTAGAATACAGGAAGAAACAGAATCAGGAGACTGAATGGAAATCTCAGCCCGTGCAAACGAGCCAAGAGCCTGTAAGTCTGTCAGGGCTGAAGCCAGAGACTCAGTATGAGATCAGAGTCACAGCTGTGGGACAACTCAATTATGCTGTCAGCAGTGATGTCTGCAGTGCAGTTACCCTCAAAGCAATTAGTCCACCAATTCAGGTGAAGGACACTGAAGTAAAAACTAATTCTGTCACCATAACCTGGGGTCCCCCAGCTGTCCAAAACTATCAATCCGTTAAGCAATACATTATTGAGTATAGGGAGGAGAAGGACAATCAGTGGCAAAGACAAGAGACTGGAGAAGAGAGGTACACATTTACTCTGAAGAACCTTAACCAGAATACAACCTACTCCATCAGGATGAGAACAGATGCAGGTGTTGCAGAAAGTCAACCAGGTGAAGAATTACTGATAAAAACTATAAAAGGACAGTGGACAAACTCCACTTCGATCCCAGGTGATCCACCAGTCTACCTGTTGAATCTGAACTCAGAAGGTCCTCTTAATATAAAAGTGTTTGGAAGCCCTACCACTAACCCAGCAAACAAAACCATCATGGTTGTCGGTGCCACAGGGTCTGGCAAAACCACCCTCATCAATGGGATGATCAACTATGTACTTGGAGTTGACTGGGATGACAACTATAGATTTAAACTGATAAACGAAGAAACCAATAGAACACAAGCATGCAGTCAGACCTCTGAAGTGACAGCCTATCAGATTAATCGCACAGATGAATTCCAAATTCCGTATTCTCTCACCATCATTGACACCCCAGGGTTTGGAGACACCAAAGGAATCAAGCAAGACAAAGAAATCACAGAAAAAATAAGAAAGTTTTTCTCAGGCATGAGTGGAATTGATAGTATTGATGCAGTGTGTTTTGTTGTACAGTCTGCTTTAGCTCGTCTGACGTACACACAGAGATACATCTTTGAGTCCATTCTCTCAATTTTTGGGAAGGACATTGCCAGCAACATTGCTATTTTGGTTACCTTTGCTGATGGCAAGGTACCCCCAGTACTGGATGCAATCAAAGCTGCCAACATCCCATGTGGTACAAGAGATGATGGCTCCATTCTGCATTTCAAGTTTAACAATTCTGTCCTTTACAGCCCAAATAGTTCCACTGGCGATGAAAACAACTTTGATCAAATGTTTTGGAAGATGGGGAAAACAAGCATGAAAACCTTTTTTGATCATCTAAGTACAATGCAAAGTCAAAGCCTCACACTGACCAAGGAGGTCCTGGCTGAGCGTAAACAGCTGGAAGTGACTGTGGAAGGAGTGCAGCCATTGATAAAGCAAGGCCTTTCAAAACTGGATGAGATAAAAGAAACATGCTCAAAACTGATGCAGAATGAGGCTCTTATGAAAGCCAATGAGGACTTTGAATATGATGTGGATGCTACTGAACCCACAATGGTTCATATTGAAAAAGGGAAATTTATCACAAACTGCAGTGTCTGCCAGAACACCTGCCACTTCCCTTGTGCATACGCAGATGACAAAGATAAAAAAAAGTGTACTGCAATGAATGGAGAAAACTGCAGAGTCTGCCCTGGGAAATGCATATGGAATGTTCACTTCAACATGGCGTACAGATGGGAACTAAAAACTGTAAAAAAGAAGGGGACATATCAAGAACTGAAGCAGAAATATGAGAAAGCCTATGGAGAAAAGATGGGTTTTGAAAAAATCCTGAAAAAAATGGAAGAAGAGTATGATGAGTTACAGTGTGTGGTTTTGGAAAGGATTGATACCTTGTCCATGTGTCTGAAACGCCTGAAGGAGATCGCCCTTCGCCCAGATCCTTTGGCCACTCCTGATTACATTGACCTTATGATCGAGTCAGAAAAACAAGAAGGCAAGACTGGATTCAAGAAGCGCATTGCTGAATTGGAGGAAGTGCGCAAGGGGGCAGCTTTATTGCAGAAGTTGGCAAAAGGAGAGAAATTAAGCTCTTATGAAAGAATGCGACAAGAAAAAATGGAAAAAATGGTTGCAACGGAGACAGCTGCAAAAGGAAGGAGGGCGAAAACATTTATGCAATGGCTTTCATCCAAGTTGAACCCAAATTAACAATTACAAAAACATACCCATCTGCTATGATGTATTTAATAATGAAATACTACACAAAGCCCTGATCTGCTTTTCTTCTATAACCCTTATAAAAGATTTAATTATGTTTTAGTATAAACATGTGTCACAACTGATATCAGACATGGAGT
>JAGFZM010002446.1:0-10078 GCA_017657215.1 Limnothrissa miodon | reverse complement strand
GGCGAATTTTGGCTTTACCTAATTCTAATGCAACATTGTTCCCCTTCTGAATAATGATCAGACTCGTCTTCTCAAATCAAACTTCGTAACCATTAACAATTTATTCACCCCAATTCAATGCACTAACTTCAACCCAATTTAATTTTTCCTCCCATACAATGGCCTTAAGGGCACTCTGGAACCAAACCAGCATTGCATGGAGAGCACTTATCTGTCCCACTGGGATGCACCTAGAATGCCGAATGCAACTCGTAGCACACCCAACAACTGTTCTCCCTCACCTAGATTTTGCTCTAACAGCACTCACACAAGCTCCCCTCAGCCTCGTGTGCTCTAAGACTACCATTCGCCCAATACCCATACACAGAAGCATACGACAATCCCCCCAACTACTTTTCCCATTTCCTGTTGAGAGAAAGAATTAGTACCACAGAAAATGTACACTCCAGTAAGTTTTTTTTTTTTTTTTTTTTTTTTTTTTACAATTTGATTTGATTATTTCAGAGTTCGTTGTATAGATGATGCTGTGATGTGTGACGTGATAATCTAACTGGCTCCTTCTTTAATAGTTGGACTGTGAGAAAATACAGTCTCCTCTTCTTGACTGCAAGAAATACAGTCTCCTCTTCACCCCCACTCTTATCTCCTTTTGAGAAAGGTGGGAGTAACAGACCGTGGGTTCACAGCGGCCGTCAATGGCCCTGTATTCAGGCTGTGCCTGCGTGTGTGGACAATTCCACAAAGGTAAAAAAAAAAAAAAAAACAAGAACCAGCACTGTGCTCTGCTCCGTGAGCCAATGCTGTTGTCGATTTCCTCATTGGGGTCAAGATCCGTCGTATCAGGGCGACTAGGTGGTTGGTAGAATTCAGGTGTGTTGACCACTCTGCAGTGGCTTAGATGGACACAGAGATCCCTTTCCGCAACCCAAACAGCCGTAGGGGTGGACAACAGCACCTCGTAGGGCCCCCTGAATCTGGGACCATGCCGATACTTTTGTTGAAAATCTAGTATTCAGACCCAATTACCAGATAGCACTGGCAACCGTTCAGGCTCAAACACCTGTAACAGGTTGGTTTCCACCTATTGGGAATGAAAGTTAATGCAGCACATCCTCTTATACTTAATCATGTTAGTTTCTGCTTCCTCCACATCTGGATCTGCCTGTAAGAATTTCATGGGTTTGAGAGAAAAAAAATAAAAGCTTGGAGCAAACTAATGGTAGTTATTATTATTATTATTATTATTATTTATTTTTTCCCTCATTACTGCTGCATTGCATCAACAAATTTCAATTATTCTTCCCTAGTCAGTCTGTAGCTAATTTTCTGGGATCTCATGTCCCCCTCTTTGCAGACTGATGTGCCATCAGAACTGCAACAAGATTTTTTCAGGATTACGAATCAGTGCTAACAGCGGTGGGTAACTGTATGGGACAGCTAGAAAGATAGAAACAGACTATACAGTTCTGTAATAGAATGAAAACCCTTTTACTTTTTCAATAGCACCAAATCAAGTACTGTGGCATGAACATATTTATGCATTCATGTAGACCGTGGTGGACATCATCCATGCAGAAAGAAAACATTAAGATATTAAAACAGCCAACAGTGTGATAGGTTAGTCAGAGTTGTCCAGCCTAGATCTGGAAGAAACTTCAATAAAGATTACACAATCATGAGGTTCGCCATCCTCTGCTGAAAGAAACATGGTGTTATGATTAAAAGTTACGCAGCGCATCAGAAAGATCTGTCAGCTAAACAGTCAGCGTCAGAATAATCAGTCGTCTAAAGTCAAAATATAGTCAGCATAGAGCATAGTGGCTGCAGCTGACGCAGCCCACAGCCACTGAACCCAGTTTTAGACACAGAATCACTGTGTCTGACACACACTCTCGAAAGCACCCAATGCTTTCTCACAACTCAAAACCACAAAACATGGTCTCTGTAACTGCCGTCACATGACACCATGGCTCCCTATTATTGCTCAGCTCCCCTGTCGTCTACAGGGCGGTCAAACAGTGCAGGGCACATGTTCACCATGCTGCCAATACTGAAAAAGAAAAAAAATACATCAATAATCTCCCACAAACGAGAGTGGGCTTCCTCCCATTCTGCCAATTTCACCCAAACTTTCTCAATGAACTCAAGTCTCCCCACTTTGAGAGAGAGAGAGAAAAAACAAAACAAATGCATTTGTGTGTAATTTCCCAGATTCAAATATTTTCATTTAACGATACCAGTTTTGGGATACATTTACTTATAAGCTTATTTGGCTTGTCTCCAGATGTTTATAACTGAGGCAGTGCTGTTTGTTACGGTTGATTTTATTTAATCAGATTAACCTCTATTCAAAATCACCTAACTAATTTAGATAATCACTGTTGACAATTTCACAGAAAATAATATATCACTACAGTCCGGCAATGGCAAAGAGTACAATGATTATTATTATTTATATATATAGATTATTTTTAGATATATTTTTCTCTCATTATTTTGAAGAGGCCTTTCTGTGCAGTGTGCTGGCCTTCTGTCTTATCAATGGAAGGTGGAGATAGGAATTCTCCACACCAAAATACAAAGTACTTTCTCATGGCAGGCCTATTTACCACTGCCACTGCTTCTGTCTCTATAGTTAAATGTTACACACGTCGGTTTCCCAGTTCAAATTTCAACTCAAAGCTATGATATTTTGCCATCGTACAGCGCAAAGACTGGGGGTGGTACCTTCCCCCAAATAACACTTTAAATTATATTATACAATTTTAGTTACGACGCAGACAAAACCCCGCTCATGCCACCGTGGTTTTGGTCTGAAAACAACAAAAAATGAAAATGGGAGTTCAATGCCAGTGGTTTGTACAATTAATCTCTACTTTCATTGCTTATTTCTAAAGCAATAAAACATGTTTTAAACTCTCTCCTACCGTCTGTGATATGCAGGGGTCTGACCTAGGCCTGTTGACCTCATGACGTTAATTACCCTGGGGCAGCAGGAAGCTGTAAAATAGTGTCCTCAGTGAGCTGGGGGAAACAGACAGTTCATTATAATCAGGACTTGCTCATTTTCATTTCAGGTGTGAACAATGGAAAATAGCAATGCTCAGGACAGGCTCATATGTTGTCTCATTCATCAAAAGTTGTTGGTGTTGCGGCTTCCCAGTGCTCCGTCAGGCAGTATGCTTTGGAGGTACTTCTGGCTCTACGTGGTAATCCACCGGTCACGTGTCCAGGCAAGAACCCAGCTCATGTTCTGTGGTTCTGATGATGGTTATTCTTACTCACATACATGCTGCCCTCCTCCCATAGTCCTTCCAGGAAATGTTGCCCACTGCTGGGGATTGTCCGCGCAAGAATGGTATCTCACCGTCCTCTGATCAGTCGCATTCCTTCACTCCCTGATCTGCATCGAATGGGTTAGCCCCCCTCCTTCGGCTTCTCTAAGCCTCTCGGTCTGTGTCCTTGGCCTTCTTGTTGTCTTCCTTCTCTGACAGTCAGTTCTTTTGCTTTAGTCTCCCCCATACTCCGAATATATGTCTACCCCTTGTAATACATTGGCGTGCTTGCCCTGCCGTTCCCCATTCTTCCTAAAATCAGTTATGCTGTTCTATGTGAACTATCTGTTCAACTTGTGACTAGGGGCTTAAATGAAAAGGTTTTGTTGTCAAAAAAAATGCAAGAAGAAAAAAGAGAAAGAAGAAAAAAAAAATTCTACATGGGGATGATACTTCATCCCAACTCAAATTAAACTCCAGTTGGATGGTTTAGAGGGGAAACAAAATTAATGGATTAACCTCAAAGCCTAACTGTTTGTACCACCACTCTGGCATTGATCTCTGGAACATAAAAGATTTGCGAAAAATAAAACGCACTGCTGGACCAGTCTTCTATAGGGGAAAAAACAAACAGATGTTAGTGTCAACAATATGTTAACAAGAAACTTAATTATTTAAATATATTAAACAATAAATGGAAATAAATTGCTGGAAATTATAATGAATGGAAATAATTTTTGCTGCAATTTATAATTCATAGACCTTCACTTAGACTTTTACATATGGATCTAATATATATATATATATTTTTTTTTTTTCCTGAAGTGGGGAGAAAAACTGAATTCAAATAAAGAATTAAAACCTAAAATAACTGAACAAAAAACCCAATCAGGTCTTTTCACCACTTATACCCTTCACTGGTCCAGTCAGATATACAGTATGACCTATTCACTTGTCTTTGCACTGTAATTTTCTTTTGTTGCAATAGCACTAATCACAGACTTCGTTTCAACACAACAAAACGCTTGCACGACCTTCTTTGTATGCATTCTTAATGCAACAATAAGCTACTTTAATTCCCAGGTTAGTTGTAGGTATGTGCTATATGTTTATGTGTAGTTTTTATATGGTATACCTATTCTGGTTCACCTGAGATAATCTGTTCTCATAATTATAACCAATATCATTATTATTTTAAAATTCTGAACAAGAATCAGGCAATTTTTTAACACTCAAACGCCCACAGCGTTCACCCCTATTTTATCTACCTTTTTCAGTCCTCAATATCACGGACCATAATACTCAAAGCTCTTCCTATGTACTAGAGCTTTATATCTTTATATTTAGACTTATATGCTCATTTTAGATGCTATGTCTTATCATTTTGATCATTACTATCAATCTTAATAACCACAGTACCGGTTATTAGGCTCACTATTTTTATCAGTTCTCTTTTAAGTGTCCTTCTCATTTTTTCAACACGCTATTTATTCACTTAAGTTAACAGATTCTCATGAAAATAAAATCTATCCCAGTATAATTACCCGCAAAAAAAAAAAATAGTTACCTACAAACTCCCACACGACAAACAGACAAAAAACAACTCACAGTCTAGACTCCACACATTTGACAACCAACAGAAGTTAACTCACACGCACCCTTTCTTTTGTTTTCACTGATATCAGACTCCACTCCTCACTTTCTCACTTCATCACTGTGTAGGAACTGTGGGAATACTTTTCCGATCGCTGTCCGAGCCCTCCTTCTGACTCCAGCCGACCCTTGATCGCTGTCCGAGTCCTTCTGACTCCAGCAGACCCTGATTGCTGTCCGAGCCCTTTTGACTCCAGCCGACCCTTCCAGTCCCCCCTTTCCTTCCCTTAGCTGTCCCCCACACCGCCAACCAGGCAATCGGTGTGAGCAGCCCGACGCTCACTTCCGCCAATACTGGCTGAGCAAGTCTCACAGGCAGTTCCCTCGGCCAGGCCGAGAGCTATCACGTGATTCACAACCGCAGCAATGCTGCCCGCAGCAACCGCTGCCCGTTCCTACAGAGTAAGCGACTACTTTACCCCACTTGTACAAACTCTCCGTGTGAGATTTGTCAATCTACACACGAATCCGAGTTGCTCTTAACAATGCAGTTTCAACTCACCGAATCTCGTCTTCTTGTCTTATTCTGGTTCTATTCAGCGTTGTCCGATGAGCATTCACCCGCCTTGGTTGACTGATGCAAACTGCGTCTTCTTGTCACAGTCAGCTCTCTGACCGCCTGGCCATGGCCCAAGCTCGGCTGGTGCTCCTCGGACAATCGTGAAATCCCGGCTCACGAGCCCCCAAATGTCGTAAGAGAAATTTACTAAGTATTTAAGAAATGAAGAGTCCGGAGAGATTCAGTGGATGAAAGGCTTTTTAGTCGAGGAACCAAACTTGACGAGATCCCGGAGACAAAGTCTACCGGACAAACAAAACACAAGCTTTTTATACAGTTGAAAGTTGGAATACATAACAGCCCAATAAATTCCTTGTGCCTGTCGAAACCAGCAGTTGTCGCCCTGCTTATCGGTCAGACCAATATGCTCAAACGGCACCATTTCTCCCCCATCGTCCGAAGGGCACTTCCTGGCCTAGAAAGGCCCCAAGGGACTGGAGATATTTTGATTGCACCCAAATTGTTTTACAACAGCCAGCTGACCTCGACAGACAGAAGAATTCTACCACCAGGCACAGACATGCATTTCAGATGATCACACTAGCTTATTTGTTACATCAGTTTAGTCACCAGTCATTTCTCTTTGTTCATTACACTGTTTCACCAATCAAAGTTTGTTCTTTCATTTGTATCATTTGATTAATAACAAGAAACAACCTTAATCACACCATTAATTTGCAGTTCTCTAAACATTTCATTAAGACAATTCAAAATTCCTCCCACATTCCCCACTTAGACACTGAATAGTGTCTATTCTCAGGAATTTTTAATTGTAATGATTTAACACACTCTGCAACTTCAGCTGCCATTACAGTACTGAACCCTACAGATTCCCTATCAAAAAAAACTCTAGATTAGCAATCAATTCCGACGGATCTCCCATGTGCATAGCCGCTGGCCTCGGCACAACTCTAGTCACCCTGCGAGACATACCCACCGCGACAGCTTTAAGGAAGACAAGGCTAGATGAAACCTAATCAAAAGGACTAAAAAGGGTGAAAAATTTATTTTACTAACTCTATCAAGGTCTGGCCCCTAGTGGACCCAACAGTGCATCTCTAAATAAACAACCCTGAATTTCCCCTTGGGGATCAATAAAGTATCTATATCTATCTATCTATCTACATCAATTTTCCGATCTTCTCTGCCAAATTAGTGAATTAATAATCTAGGATCAGAGTTCTTAAACCCATTTTTCATCCACTAGGATGTCCACTGATCCTTCATTCTTCTCATTAATTTTCTACAACGTCCTTGAATCCAATGTATAGCGTTTTCATGAGCATAGACCTCATACTGGAGTAACAGATCGTTTAGCATGAGTCTATTCAAAATCTCGAATATGTCTTATTATCGCAAATCCACTAATGGCTGTGTGGCAAAATCAGCCCTCTATATAATTAAATGCTTCATATTTCCCAACCTTCTCCTATATTGTGTGTATTACCCAATAGAATTTACATCCTGTCTCCCCCTTGGCCCAGACCATCATAGTGCTTAGATACACACACAAAGACCATGCCTCTCATGGCGAATTTTGGCTTTACCTAATTCTAATGCAACATTGTTCCCCTTCTGAATAATGATCAGACTCGTCTTCTCAAATCAAACTTCGTAACCATTAACAATTTATTCACCCCAATTCAATGCACTAACTTCAACCCAATTTAATTTTTCCTCCCATACAATGGCCTTAAGGGCACTCTGGAACCAAACCAGCATTGCATGGAGAGCACTTATCTGTCCCACTGGGATGCACCTAGAATGCCGAATGCAACTCGTAGCACACCCAACAACTGTTCTCCCTCACCTAGATTTTGCTCTAACAGCACTCACACAAGCTCCCCTCAGCCTCGTGTGCTCTAAGACTACCATTCGCCCAATACCCATACACAGAAGCATACGACAATCCCCCCAACTACTTTTCCCATTTCCTGTTGAGAGAAAGAATTAGTACCACAGAAAATGTACACTCCAGTAAGTTTTTTTTTTTTTTTTTTTTTTTTTTTTACAATTTGATTTGATTATTTCAGAGTTCGTTGTATAGATGATGCTGTGATGTGTGACGTGATAATCTAACTGGCTCCTTCTTTAATAGTTGGACTGTGAGAAAATACAGTCTCCTCTTCTTGACTGCAAGAAATACAGTCTCCTCTTCACCCCCACTCTTATCTCCTTTTGAGAAAGGTGGGAGTAACAGACCGTGGGTTCACAGCGGCCGTCAATGGCCCTGTATTCAGGCTGTGCCTGCGTGTGTGGACAATTCCACAAAGGTAAAAAAAAAAAAAAAAACAAGAACCAGCACTGTGCTCTGCTCCGTGAGCCAATGCTGTTGTCGATTTCCTCATTGGGGTCAAGATCCGTCGTATCAGGGCGACTAGGTGGTTGGTAGAATTCAGGTGTGTTGACCACTCTGCAGTGGCTTAGATGGACACAGAGATCCCTTTCCGCAACCCAAACAGCCGTAGGGGTGGACAACAGCACCTCGTAGGGCCCCCTGAATCTGGGACCATGCCGATACTTTTGTTGAAAATCTAGTATTCAGACCCAATTACCAGATAGCACTGGCAACCGTTCAGGCTCAAACACCTGTAACAGGTTGGTTTCCACCTATTGGGAATGAAAGTTAATGCAGCACATCCTCTTATACTTAATCATGTTAGTTTCTGCTTCCTCCACATCTGGATCTGCCTGTAAGAATTTCATGGGTTTGAGAGAAAAAAAATAAAAGCTTGGAGCAAACTAATGGTAGTTATTATTATTATTATTATTATTATTTATTTTTTCCCTCATTACTGCTGCATTGCATCAACAAATTTCAATTATTCTTCCCTAGTCAGTCTGTAGCTAATTTTCTGGGATCTCATGTCCCCCTCTTTGCAGACTGATGTGCCATCAGAACTGCAACAAGATTTTTTCAGGATTACGAATCAGTGCTAACAGCGGTGGGTAACTGTATGGGACAGCTAGAAAGATAGAAACAGACTATACAGTTCTGTAATAGAATGAAAACCCTTTTACTTTTTCAATAGCACCAAATCAAGTACTGTGGCATGAACATATTTATGCATTCATGTAGACCGTGGTGGACATCATCCATGCAGAAAGAAAACATTAAGATATTAAAACAGCCAACAGTGTGATAGGTTAGTCAGAGTTGTCCAGCCTAGATCTGGAAGAAACTTCAATAAAGATTACACAATCATGAGGTTCGCCATCCTCTGCTGAAAGAAACATGGTGTTATGATTAAAAGTTACGCAGCGCATCAGAAAGATCTGTCAGCTAAACAGTCAGCGTCAGAATAATCAGTCGTCTAAAGTCAAAATATAGTCAGCATAGAGCATAGTGGCTGCAGCTGACGCAGCCCACAGCCACTGAACCCAGTTTTAGACACAGAATCACTGTGTCTGACACACACTCTCGAAAGCACCCAATGCTTTCTCACAACTCAAAACCACAAAACATGGTCTCTGTAACTGCCGTCACATGACACCATGGCTCCCTATTATTGCTCAGCTCCCCTGTCGTCTACAGGGCGGTCAAACAGTGCAGGGCACATGTTCACCATGCTGCCAATACTGAAAAAGAAAAAAAATACATCAATAATCTCCCACAAACGAGAGTGGGCTTCCTCCCATTCTGCCAATTTCACCCAAACTTTCTCAATGAACTCAAGTCTCCCCACTTTGAGAGAGAGAGAGAAAAAACAAAACAAATGCATTTGTGTGTAATTTCCCAGATTCAAATATTTTCATTTAACGATACCAGTTTTGGGATACATTTACTTATAAGCTTATTTGGCTTGTCTCCAGATGTTTATAACTGAGGCAGTGCTGTTTGTTACGGTTGATTTTATTTAATCAGATTAACCTCTATTCAAAATCACCTAACTAATTTAGATAATCACTGTTGACAATTTCACAGAAAATAATATATCACTACAGTCCGGCAATGGCAAAGAGTACAATGATTATTATTATTTATATATATAGATTATTTTTAGATATATTTTTCTCTCATTATTTTGAAGAGGCCTTTCTGTGCAGTGTGCTGGCCTTCTGTCTTATCAATGGAAGGTGGAGATAGGAATTCTCCACACCAAAATACAAAGTACTTTCTCATGGCAGGCCTATTTACCACTGCCACTGCTTCTGTCTCTATAGTTAAATGTTACACACGTCGGTTTCCCAGTTCAAATTTCAACTCAAAGCTATGATATTTTGCCATCGTACAGCGCAAAGACTGGGGGTGGTACCTTCCCCCAAATAACACTTTAAATTATATTATACAATTTTAGTTACGACGCAGACAAAACCCCGCTCATGCCACCGTGGTTTTGGTCTGAAAACAACAAAAAATGAAAATGGGAGTTCAATGCCAGTGGTTTGTACAATTAATCTCTACTTTCATTGCTTATTTCTAAAGCAATAAAACATGTTTTAAACTCTCTCCTACCGTCTGTGATATGCAGGGGTCTGACCTAGGCCTGTTGACCTCATGACGTTAATTACCCTGGGGCAGCAGGAAGCTGTAAAATAGTGTCCTCAGTGAGCTGGGGGAAACAGACAGTTCATTATAATCAGGACTTGC
>JAGFZM010002445.1:0-13348 GCA_017657215.1 Limnothrissa miodon | reverse complement strand
TGTCACTGCCAGATGATGCTGTATCTGTGTCACTGTTCTCTAGGCTACTTAGGACTGCAGCATGGGGAGCGATTTCATGGAGCTCCATGATGTCCTCATCTGTTAGTACTAGAGAGGAAGACATAATATGTACTGTAATATTATAATATAATATTAATATTAATATGATATATTAATATTATGTAATATTATATTATAATATTATACATAGTATCAAGGGGTAAACCTAAGCCAAGAAAATTTAGAGCCATTGCCTTATCCAACAGCCCTTCCTAGGCACCCAATGCAGGAAGAGGGCAACTGAGAATGTATATTGCCAGTGTTGATTCAAGTTGCCAGCTAATGATTATATGAGAAATATTTTTTTTTCCGGGTAAATTGTATTGAATGACTATCATAATTACAAGAAATGGCCACTAGAGAGCAGTAACATAATTTGTCATTAAATTAGCCTTTGCGAAACGTTCCTCGCGAGTAGCAAATTGTTATGATGTAGCTTACAGCAAGGCACGCGAAGACGTGAGAAGACATGAAAAGTTAACTGGACGTAGCCAAAGCTAAAGGGATGGGGATAATATGCTGTATCAATGACAATAATGGAAATGTGTGGAATACAGTTCGCGGAAAACGAGTGTGCGAGAGAAATGCAACTAACTACGGTAAATATATATTTCTCTTGTTGCTGCCGCCGAGCAGCTGGTGTTCAGGCTAAAGGGATGCTTATGCTAGCTGTGAAGTTAGTAAAATCGCAATGCCGTGCTGTTGGGTCATGATGTGGTAGTATGGTTTGTGTTTGAGCCCTTTCCTGCAGACAGGTGACAAGGCAGTTTGCAATAATTCGCTAGGCTGAATTAGATTTTAACATTGGCTTATGCTAGACTGTTGACTACCTTTTGAGACTCTGGGGGACTTAAACATTGGTCCAGTTTTCCGTTTGCTGAGTTGGCTGCCTGGTCTTTTGGGATTTTGGAAACTCATGTCGCTCAGTTTAGCTGGCCTAACTTCCTATCTGCAGTCTCTCCAAGGACACGGTCCAGATGTTACGGATGTTTCTGTTGTGCCCACTCTGTAGTTATATGCTTCAAGAGATTTGTATGCACATAGTTTTTCTCGTGTGTAAACACTTAGCGTTTCAATTAAGTAGCTGTAGATATTTGGCCATTGAATATTAGGCCATCTCTCAGTGTCCTGCACCCAATTGGTAATGCCATAGGGGTCTTCGAGAGTTTTCTCAGTTTGTAGAGTCAGCTTATCATCATATCTCTGTCGGTCCAGAGCAGAAAATTACTGATAATATTTTGACATTTTCGCCGGTATGCAATGACAGTTGCATCGTTATGCGGAGTGTTCTGTTTTAGATTCTTATTTGTTATTATTGCGTAAATGGGTCTATACACCACCCTACTACCACTATACCACCCTACCATACTCCACCCTACTATACATAGTTAGACATAGCATAGTTATCATAATTAACATATTAGCATAATTAGCATATGTACTAATTAACATAAGATAAGTCCATTGAGTACAACTGTTAGCATGATTACCATTATTAGCATAGCTAGCATAGTTACCATATTAGCATGATTAAAATATATGTTAATTATCATAAGCTATGTCCACTGAGTACCACTGTTAGCATGATTAACATTGTTAGCAAAGCTAGCATAGTTAGCATGTTAGCATGTTAGCATATATGCTAATTATCATCAGCTATGTCCACTGAGTACAACTGTTAGCATGATTACCATTATTAGCATAGCTAGCATAGTTACCATGTTAGCATGATTAACATATATGTTAGCACACTTTTGCTTCACAATTCCCACTTTGTCATGTCCCCATTGTGTTTGGAGTCTTACCACCTCGTTTGGTGCCAGGGGGCGAAGTAGTTTGCTGGTCTTGTCGTAGTAGTGTTTTTGTGTCTTTGTGTTGCTCCTTTGTTAATTGTGCTTTGATCATCATAAAACCAATCTGGCTTTAGAGCATACCATAGCACAGAATTAGCCCTAGTAAAGGTCTACAATAATCTCCTTGGCTGTGTCCCATTCCAGGGGCTGCATGCTTCTAAGGCCAGATTTGTAGGCCACATGCGTCATAGTAGCGCGACTAGTACTGTCCCATTTCAAAGGATACTTCGAATCCGGCCTACAAACCCGCACTTCTTTTCCCCCGCTGCAAAGGATCCAACGATGTATCCTTTGTGTACTACCTATCCCAAAATTCACTGTGTGTTGTTGACGTTCAGGACACAATTTTAAAAAAGATTATTCTCCAGTGGAATTGTTCATCTACTTGTGTTTCATCAGTTAACAAGTATATAAAAAAATGACAGGATAATCTCTTTATTGAATCCATGATTTAATAAGAAAATGATTATTAACGAACGAAAATATTAAAAGAATTTACAATAATATGACATGAAATCTGGTTTAAATTAAATAGATTACAGTAAACTGTTTAACAGCACAATTTTTTTTAATCGATCTTTTAAACTAGTGTTTCTTTGAGCTATTTCGCGATGTGTTGAGTTAAAAAGAGCCGTCTATCCAAAAGTGTTTACTGTTGCTAAGCAACGCAGAACCTCACGCCTCTGCTCACGGCAGGATGAATTGTGACACATTTTGGATCGGTGAAAGGCTAGTACTGTCCCATTTCATAAAACCGTTGGTCAGAGAAGTACTAATACTTGCGGCCCCAGAAGGTCAGTGCTTTGTAGAACATATACTTTGAAGAACTCATCCCTGGGACACACCACTTATCTCATCTGATAATGGATGCATATCATTATTACTCCTACTGGATCTAAGTTCTGCCTTTGACACTATCGATCACAGTATCTTATTACATAGACTTAAGCATATGATTGGCATCAAAGATTGTGCATTAGCCTGGCTCAGGTCATACCTTACCTTACTGGACGTATCCAGTTTGTACATGCACATAATGAAGCATCATGCCACACTGAAGTTAAGTATGGTGTACCCCAAGGATCAGCTCTGGGACCTGTGCTATTCTTCCTTTACATGCTTCCTTTGGGATCTGTTATTAGAAAACATGGCATTACCTTCCACTATTATGCAGATGACACCCAACTGTACCTTTCAATGAAGCCTAATGATTGTACGCCAGTAATAACACTTGTTGCCTGCCTCGGTGACATCAAAAACTGGATGACTAATAATTTCCTTTGCTTAAACTCTGACAAGACTGAAGTCATGTTGATTGGCCCTAAAAACCTGACCAACACTCTACCCCATCATCAGAGCTTACTTAGTGACCTTTCACTCACACCTAACACAAAGGTCAAGAACATTGTGGTATATATTGATCAAGACCTCTCTCTAAATAGTCATAATAAAATATGTAAAGCATATCTCCAAAACCTCATTCTTTCATTTACGCAACATTGCTGAGGTTAGAAAATTCCTCTCTTTTGAAGATGCAGAAAAACTAATACATGCATTTGTTACCTCCAGACCTTCAACTAATACAAAATGCTGCAGCACGAGCACTCACTAGGACAAAAAAATATGAACATATCTCACCTATCCGCTCCATTACGCCAACTTTTAAACGGAAGGCTTTTTTCGCCTTCCCTTGCCGGGGTCGAGGAAGGGTGGGAAAAATCGGGAGACGGCACCGGAAAATCCCACATTTTCCGACCTTTCAGACGGCGCATCCGGCTCGCCTCCAGGAAGCTCGGCCGGCCAATGAAAAATCGGGAAAGTTGTCGGCCTTTGTTCCCAATTGTCCCAGTACCGCTTTAGGCCACAAGAAGGGGGACATTTGGGAACAATTCTGCCAATTGGGAACATGCCATTTGGGAACAATTGGGGACAATTCGGGGGCATGCCCGGGCGCCCAAATTGGCCCTTTTGATCCCAATTGTCCCTGCCCCGGGCCAAACGGGAACATTGGGGGACACTTGGGTAGGGACAATCGGGAACACTTCTGCCAAACGGGGTAGGTGGGGTTGGACATTTGGGAACAAAAGGAACATTGGAGAAACATTTGTACCCAAGTTTGAGGGGCCACAGCTCCTGAACCCTGAGTGTCAGGGTGATCAAACTTTGCACGTGCGTAGCGGTCTGGGACTACTATGAGCCAAACCGGTCATTTTCTCCCAAAATACAACCTTTGACCTACCTGCCCGGTTTGGCTTCTCCCATCAGGACGGTGTTGGCCCTAAAGGGCGAAAGGCTGTCTTCGAAAGTTGGTCCGATCAGAGCAACTTTTTCCCGGTCGACGCCAACGAGCCCATTTTCTGATATGTGTTTCGGGGCTCCGGGACGGACACGAAGACGTCCGTCTCTCGCCTCTAGAGCGCGCGGTTTCGCAGAAACCTCGTATCGCAAAACTAGGTCTGTGAAGGTGCTACGGACACAAAACCGGCGCTCTCCGTTGCAAATTAAGGCGCTGTTCGACATATGTCGGAGCCGGGTGGCGGGGTCGAAGCTTTACGTTCGGCATGGGAAAAACTGCCATTCGGGAGCAATTCTGCCAAAAGGGAATATATTTTCCCAAAATTCCCGGGGCCATAACTCCTCAATTGTAGGGCCCAGGACCTCCAAATTTGACCCAGGTGTAGAGCCCTAGGCCTAGAAAACTTGTCTGGAGCGGCAAATCCCGGGGACATTCAGGGAGCCTGCCGGGGAGAGCTTTTAAACGTAAAGTCCCACTGACACAAAACCTGTGCTCTCCATTGCAGTTTTAGGCGCCGATCGACATATGTCGGAGCCGGGCGACAGGGTCGAAGGTTTACGTTCGGCATGGGCTGAATCTCAATTTTGACGATAAGGGAAAGCACTGCCGTTTGGGAACAACTGCCAAAAGGGAATACATTTTCCCAAAATTCCCGGGGTCACAGCTCCTGAACCGTAGGGCCCAGGGCCTCCAAATTTGACCCAGGTGTAGAGCCCCAGGCCTTGAAACCTTGTGTGGAGCCGCACTTCACGGGGACGCTCGAGGAGCCCGCACAGCAGAACGGAACGCACTCCTGAACGGAACGTCTCACCGGCACGAAAGTTATTCCGATCACGCCGACTCGAAGGGCTGTTTAACATAAGTCTGAGCCGGGCCGGTCGGTCGAATACCGGGCGTTGACCCAGAAAACCTGTTTGGGGAAACTGCGAAATCAGACAGCCTGTCGGGGCCAGCGCCACCAGGAGTACATATGTTATAGAGGACAGCTTGGGCTACCCACTGTCTACAATTTGGCCCTCTAGGTGCTTCAGATTCTGTTTGGGAAGCCTTGGGACATTTGGGAACAATCATGAGTCCCAATTGTCCCTGGGCGTTTTTTAAGCAGCCATATCTGAAGGATGGTTGGAGACAGGGCCACCAGGATTTAATATGTTGTAGGAGAGATCCAGGGCTACACATTAAGTGATCAATCAGCTATTTTTGTGCTTTTGTTGCTCCCTGGGAAAGCGTTAAAGTTTCACTATTTAGTAAGCGATATCTCAGAGCCAGTTTGAGCCAGCGCCACGAGGATTGAGGCTTCCCCCAGCCTAGCTGGGCATGGCCAGCCATTTTCGGACTAATTTTCACCAAAGTGGTCCTGGAGCTCAAAATTTCTGAAATATTTTCTGTCCAAACTTTTTTTTTTTTTCAAAGTCCCAACGGAGGTTGTCAGAGAGGCCGTTTTTCGACTTCTTCAGCCTCCTTCCCCGGGGAAGGTCACCAACCACCCCTGGGTAGGGTCATGGAGCTTTTTTTGACCATTTTTTTTTCAAAGTCTAAACTTACTTCCAAGTCCCCAGAGAGGTTGGGGGGGGGGGGGGGGGGTGTCTTAACTTCCTAAGGCTGTATTTCAACCTTTTTCGCAAGATAAGGTTACAACCACCCCTGGGGAGGGTCATATCAGGTAGCCCATTGGAGCTAGGGCAACCAGGACTCAATATGTTGTAGAGTAGAGGCTGGGCTACACATTGGGTTCATCATTGGCTGTTTTGGTGCTTCTGGTTCTGTTTGGGAAAGCGTTAAAGTTTCACCAGGGACACTTGGGAATCATGATTGTTCCCAAATGTCCCAATGCTTTTCAATGGGCTAAGGTCCAAGTGTTTCCAAAGTCCCCAAAAAGTTCCCAAATGTCCCGTGGATGTGATTGGCTGGGACTTTCGGGAAGAACAGGGGACATTCGGGAGGGTGTGGAGAAGGGGAACATCCAATCTGAAGACTCCTGGGATGGTTTTGGCTTCAGGGACATTTGGCAGCAATAGGGATTATACCCGTTTGTCCTAGAGGGGCCCCTCAGCCATCTTTATCAGTGATGATAAAGAAACCATGCTTCCCCAATGGCAGAAGTATTCCAGAGTGTCCCGGTGGTGCCACAGCGCCACCCTGGGCATTTCGGCCCTCGGTGCATAGGCGGCCCAATTGTCCCATTCATTCCCTATTGGCACTCCCAATTGTCACAATTGTTCCCTTTTGGCCACTACAAGGACACTGAGGTACAATCGGGGACACTTCCAATAAAACACATTCATTTTTTGGGCCAATTGGGAACAATTCCCTTACATTGGCTTCGTGTTAAAGGCCGAATTTATGTTAAAATACTTTTCCTCACATTCAAAGCCCTTAATGGCCTTGCTCCAGCATATATTAAAGACCCCTACAACCCTTCTAGACCCCTAATATAATACCTCATTGCTGAAAGTGACCAGCTTCATCATTAGCCTGTCCTGTAGGCCAAGAATGGAGTGAACATTTTCTTTTACTTGAAACTACAGGTTGTGCTGCTTTTCATTTAGTCTGCATGATAATGTCACTTGACTTGATCATAAATTTGCCAAATGCAACAAGATTGACCTGCTTGATTGGCTTGTGCAGTTCTTCAGAAGAGTGTGAAAGTGTGCAGCGCCATAACTTTACATTTCGCCCCTGTGTCCACTTTCAGATTCAGTTGTTTGCCATTAACAAAACAATGTCCTTCCTTTAGAGTTTTCTCTATTTCATCATGCAAAGAAAAGCTTTCAATGGTGAATGTGTCTTCACTTTCACTGGCAGAGTCGGTTTTGGCATATAGCTGGTTTATCTGACTGTGTGGCCTGCTTGACTTGGCAGACCTGCACTGGCTTTTGAAAATGGTTTTGCTTTCCACAGTAGTGGCACTGTTGGCCAAAAGCTGGACACTGGTCACAATTTGCTGGATGGGTTTCCCCACAATTTTGCCAGCTGGAGATTGTTGATGAATTTTCCTTCATGGTGTGCTTTATTTTGTTGTAGACTTTTTTTGTTTTATTTGTACAGCAGTTTGTTGCAGTAGGTATGGAGAGGGTTTTGGTATGCTTTTCTGTGAGTTTGCTAATTTAGCAAATGCGTACAGCTTTAGACAGTGTTAGGTCAGTCTCTTTTAGCAATTGAGTCTGTGACACTGTCACTATTTATTCCACAAACCAGTCTGTTTCTTATCAGTTCATTTTCCAATGCACCAAAATTACAGTGTTTAGCCTGATTTCTCAGTGTACTCACATATGCCTCAATTGTCTCACCAGGTTTTTGATGTCTGATGTTGAAGTTGTGCCTCTCCATTATCACGTCTGTTTCAGGGTTGCATATTTTTTTAAACTGCTTTTTAAGACAATCCGGGTCTTCTCTGGTTTCTGCTGCAGTAAGGACTTCGTCACCTACTCATGTTTCAGGTGCATAGTTGAATGACCGTTACCTCTCTATAGCCTGCAAGGTTGAGGAGTATATGGGCTCTGGTTCGGGCAGGCTTATCGCTGTGTGCGACGGCAATGAAAATATTGTATTCTTGTTCAAAGTTTTCCCTTACTGTGTTCGGGACTTCAAAAATTAATGTGGGCTATTTCCATTAATGTCTCCATAAGCCGTCCCACTGACACCATGTTATTTTGTCAATGATGCATCAGTGTTAAAGTTTAATTCTTCTTTATTAGTCTAACGTCAAACAGTGAAAATCCACATACATCAGGTTCGCACTTAGAATACCCTCCACACAAGTCCATCCCGCGATGGTCACCTGCAACATTAGGGTCAAACAGTTAAACAGTACCATTATCTACAGGCTACAACCTCCTTGCAGGATGAGATGTTGGACAGTCGCAAAACCCTAGCATCATGTAAACTCCCTGCCATTCCTGTATAAACAGCCCTTTTCCATCTACAACTCCTTGCAGAATGATGAAATGCCATCCTTTCCTGTTAAAAAAAATCACAATGGTAGTCCTGTGTTGCTAGGATGGGTACATGGGACCCATCAATGGCACCAACACACCAACACACTGTCTCAAAATATGCTGCCATGTCTTTAAGTTTCTGACGGTCAGGAAAACAAATTTTCTCTGGAACCAGCAATGTGCAGACAGCTTTGCAGAATTCTTGCACACAGCGACTAACTGTTGTCCTACTGACCCCAAAGAGATGTCCGATACTTCTGTATTCAATGTTTCTTGCCAGTTTCCACAGCAATGGCAACCCTTTTCTTCAGAGGAACGCACAGTCTTGAAGTTTGTGTTCATCTTCTCCATCATTGAGCGAAGCAAAAGTACAAGAATGTTTGTTCAGACATCCTGAAGTTGTGCATGTATGTAAAGCTGTGAACTGCTACTGTAGTGCACAGTAGCTTACCCTGCTCATAATAACAGCATAAATGTAGCCTACATACAGACCCTGAAAGACGGTACACAATAAATTAACACCATATAGTTAAATAAACGCATTATGTATTAAGAACGACTTGTAATGTCGCAGTAATGTTGTAAAGTTGTAGTTAGCTGCTAAGTTTTTTCAATGAAGAGTGAAGCCATTGGCAGGATGTTGTTAAGAGGCTACCACGGTAACACAGAAAACTACTAAATAATTCCTAAATCCTGACCATTTCAAATTGACAACTTACTGTGTTACTTTATAGATTTAGGCTACTTTATGAAAAGTGAAGACCACATAAATAAAAAAATGGCCTACTTACCCTCCTGTGCCGTAACTTTCTTGCCAATACATTGTCAATGTTGTCAATGTAGTCCCAGTTCCTTAACGTTTCCAAAACAGCATCCACATTTGTAGTAGGAATAACACAATAAATTCCAACATTGTTGTTAAACTGTTAGCTTGTCTTGTCTCAACTGACTGTTACGCGGTAATGTATGATGTCACGTGATGACTCAACTACCTGTAATGGTACCTTTTGCAATGGGTATACAACCCATACCATACCACACCTTTCCATTCCGAACAGAACTGTACTGTACTGCTCGGTAGAAACATAGCTTTATTTAATCATTTCTTTCCTGATAAAACTTGTCATTCCTTCCTTCTGTGTTCTGTACCTACACCCCCTCTAACATCATTAGAGGTTCTCAAAACATGCAGTCTATTCTTAAATTATATGTAATCTACTTCACCCCAATTTGCCTTGTAAAACACAATCTGAACAAGCGTTATGGCCCTTCTACCAGACAGCATGCCTATCAGGGGGAACTCAGTTCATCCTGCTGACCAGGAGAGCATCCGAAACAAGGAGTTTAACGGCACAGGAGATACGGATTACTGTTGAATTGAAGTCATCAAACAGAAGTAAGAGTGATCTGTCCTTTCCTGATAATATCCTGATTGATATTTGATTTGTGTTGTATTTTTTGTAAATACGGTTTGTAAACGGTTTTGTAAATGCGGTGGTGGCGCAGGTTTAGAGGAGCCGTTCGGTGACCGCAAGATTGCAGGTTCGAGCCCCACTCTACCTGACCCCATTGAAGTGTCCTTGAGCAAGACACTGAATCCCCAAATTGCTCCTGGTGGCAGGCTGGAACCTTGCATGGTAATCCCCTCCACTGGTGTGACCCTAGGTGAATGCCATAGCAGGCGGCGCATGGAGACGCAGTGGCTTCTGGCTCTCCTGACCGTGCGCATCACTGTGGGATAGCTAGAAACGTAATTTCGATTCCTCTGTATGTCCAGTATATGTAGAGAAATTGACAAGGGTTAATAACCTTAGACTTAACTAACCTTAGACTTAACTTAATATAATTTTTGTATATGAATTTATTGTAGAACTAAAGCTGTCCCTGTCTGAAATCCAAGGCCTGTTAATGAGATGTGCGCAAGAGGATGATGACCCTAGGAGACCTTTGTTGTTTTTTATCTCAAGCAAACCACCAAACAAGGAACTTAGAGATGTTCTCTACATTGATCAAAGGTTTGGCCTTTAATGTAATATGCTAAGATATATTGAATAGAAGAGAATCTTCAAAAGTTAAAAAGTAAGCACATGAAACAGACTTATTGGATTATTTTTTCTGTTTTCTGTTGCCCAGTTCTCCATCTCCAATGTCACTTCCACCCTCCAGAACCTACCAATTTCTGTGCGAACTCCAGAGGTTTCTCAATGATTTTCTCCCCCAAAGAAAGACACCTTCACACAATGGTCTTTCACATGGTCTTCAACTGCCATCACTGAGCTCTCTACCTTCCCTGACCCTGGGTGAGTCCTCCAGTGACAGCCTGTTGCTGGGTCTACTCGACTCCTCTGTATTTTTCTCCTTCCCTAGGCATTGTGTCGAGCTGTTGAGCCACAGAGTGGCACTCTCTCTCAAGCCTCCACTGCTGGCTGTGCTTCGTCAGAAACTGGTTGACACCCAGGCCCAGTTTCGGAGTGTGGGCCACTTGACTGACAGACTGAAAAGGCTCAGTGACCTCAGTGCTCTGGATCTATCTGGTGGTGAGAAGACTTTCTTGATAGATAAACATAAAACAACATATCCTACTTATATGTAGGTCACGCATACATCTACAATTCTAATAATGTGACATGCCAGGATTGTCCTGACATCAGTATGTGTCTGCAGAGGATGGGGAGGCAGGTGAGAGCCAGTATCGGGCGCTGCTGTTCCTCAAGGTTCTGCAGACTGTCCAATGGGCCTGGGAAGCTGAGCGAGTTAAGAGGACAGTGCGTGGGGTTGAAGAGAGTCATGGTAAGCCCTGTCACCTGCAGATCCTGAACCTCTCTCTTGAGGCCTTTTATCTGGATCCTTCTGAGGCAGCCATCAACAACTGCGAGGGCGAGTGTGGCTTCCCGTTGCCCAAGGGCAACAACCATGCCATCCTGATCAACAGCTTGGTGCAGAAGGGGGACTGGACCGGCCGTGCTCCCTGCTGTGTGCCAATAGAGTATGGAGATCTACGGGTCGTGGAGTTAGACAAAGATGGTGCTAAAATCTCTACAAAGACAAACATGGTGGCTAAGGCCTGTGGTTGCCGCTGAAATCAAACCAATCAAAACCAATGCAAATGTGGTGGCCACTGGATCTAAAGAACATATTGTTTTAAGAATATTATGTTATTGCTTTCAAATATTATTTTTTGTCAGGTCATGAGTGGCTTATTCAGAATTCATCATCATTTTCAAAGATTTCACTCATTAAAGTCAAAGTCAGTTTATTTGTCAATTTCTTCTCATGCACTTGACATACAAAGGAATCAAAATTACGTTTCACACTTGTCCCATGCGTAGACGTTGACAACAATAAAGTGCAGATGCACAGCAAAAACAGTTCTAAACAATAAGGTAATGTTAAGTAAGATGGCCTGCATGTATTCGTTTAGAGGTCATGCAATTTCACCTTCCTGTGTATAAGGGTCATGTCACTGTAACATTGTATTCAAAAACAAAATTGCCATGTATCCTTAACTGCTGTATCAGGATATTATATTATATATTATATTATTATCATTGTTTAGCAAAACCTCTTCTCTTGTGAGGCACTGAGGCACATAACAGGCCTTTGCATACTGAGGCAATCCTCTGCTTATGTAGGCCATAACGGAATTTCCTAAATACTTGACATGAATATGTTTTTGGGGTGTTTCTCTGATGTTTAGGAAGAATCTGTATTTAGATTTGACCTATGACTTTCGTTCATGAGTCAAATTACACTGACATTTGTAGGTTAGGAGATGAGACTCTTTTCATGGACAGGATAACATGCAGAGACATAGGATTCTGGCGCCTTTCGGTGGCTTTTCCACAAGCATTTGAGGAGAAATATTTTTAAAGTGGGCAGAAAATTAAATGTTAGGAGATTAGACACACATATACACAGGCATACACTTTGTAAACTAGTCTAAATGCAATATGTTATTCTTCTATCAAAAGGTGGTTTCACCAGAAAGGGGTTCGTTGGTCTTAATCAAAACATGTTATTAATAACAATATAGGCTATTTCTCTGATGTAAGAAAGCTTCATACAGGATCATTTATGAAATTAATCCACGAGGCACTGACTGGTTAGGTAAGAGTACAGTCCCCTGTACTAGCTACAAGTGGAGTCAATTTTCACGGTGATCTCTTAGCGCTTTCCAGGTATCTATGAATTCTTAACACAGTAAATAAGACGTTGCCTTTACAAATAACCTTCTTAGATGCCTAAAAACAAAGATCAGAAAATCCTATAAAGATAAAAGCATATACATACATTAAATGCCTTAGAGGTTCAAATTTTTTTGTATGTACAGTTTAGTTTAAACTCCTGTGTATATTTTTTTGTTAGGAGTAATTTACTGTAGGCTAAGTAAAGTAAACCAATAAAAATTCAAAAGACCGAAGTCCCCCTAAGAAAGACCATACCTAAATATATATCTTGGAAAAAGACAAATGGACAGAGAAACCAAGAAGAAGGGTTCCAAGCAACAATCAAGGAGCAACACTGTTCATAAAAAGCTAGGTAGGTCTCTATTCACTTTTATAATCGTTATTATATGCAAACCAACTATGCAGAACAACTTGGTGTTTATTAGCGGTGTGTGCTAGCATAGCTAAGCTATATCTAAACTTGTTTGGTAGCACTTTGAAAGTTCCCAATCATCAAAATAGCATGCAAGTGTCAACTGGTATAACTGTACAGTAAGGTCGTAAGCTAAATGTACCTCAGAGCACACAAAAGTGTGCTTGTTGATTTTGAGGGGATGTGAGGATGTCCACAGTTTAATCCAAGTAGCCTACACTTGTTAGGATTTGATTTCTGTTTTGGAAAGGGAAAAACAAACATCCTTCTCCAACTTCTCTGGGAAATGCATCTCAATATTACAAATACCCCAGCAGTGATGGGCAGTAACGTGTTACTGATTGTTTAACATTGATACAGTCAACCATGGTCACTGTTTAACATCCCTATATGTTGTTTCTTAAGAACTGAATTGCTGGTGATATGAAGTGAATTTAAATATTGTGGAAATACATGGTCGTCACAAAAAGTAACTAAAAGTAATCCATTAGATTACTTGTTGTGGAAGTACTTAGTAGTAGTTCAACTCAACTTGGGGCAGAATGCAAAAAATGGACAAGCGGGCCTTTAATGATTCCTGGAGACGGAGGTGGTGGGTGAAA
>JAGFZM010002444.1:0-14350 GCA_017657215.1 Limnothrissa miodon | reverse complement strand
GTTATCTGAAGACTCTTTCAGTGCGAAAGGTAATTTGTTAGAAATGTAAATATCCACAACTCCGTTGTCACCGGAGTCTTTGTCGCTAACACTGACCACAGCAATTACTGTACCAAGTGCTACATTTTCTTTAACGGGATTTTGAAAGGACTTAATGGATATCTCTGGATGATTATCATTCATATCTGTAATTAAAATCTTTACTTTACACTGTCCAGATAACTGACTAGATCCTTTATCTTTTGCTATAACTTCCATATCATATATTCGGAAATGTTCATAATTTACCATTGTTTTAACTCTAATTTCACCGGTATTTGGGTTTAAACTGAACGTTTCTTGTGTTTTCTCAGAGGTGTAAAGACTGAATGAGTACTCGATCTCAGAGTTCAACCCTTCATCTTCATCTGTTGCATTTAGCTTAACTACCAGGCTTCCGATTGGTGTGTTTTCAGTCAGGTAAATTGTGTAGTTTTCCTGGTCAAAGCGTGGTGCGTTGTCATTTGTGTCAAGCACCCGAACAATGATGCTAGCTGTGCCCGACCGCTGAGGGACGCCACCATCCACTGCAGTTAGTATTAGATTATGAACAGCTATTTTTTCTCGATCTAAAGATCGAATCAAAATAAGGTCAGCGAATTTTGAACCATCCCTGCCAGTTTGTATTTCAATGTTAAAGTGTTCGCTTTCGCTAATGAAGTAGTTTTTAACGGAGTTCTCCCCTACATCCAGATCGACTGCATTATTTAAAGAGAACCGCTCTCTGAGAGGAGTAGATTCAGAGATATCTAAATGTATAACATCCCGGCGGAACTGTGGTGAGTTGTCGTTAATGTCTATTATTTCTAATTCAATATTGAAAATTCTCACCGGCCTGTCTATAGTGGCATCTAGTTTCAGGAAACATACAGTTGCCGTTTTACTAGGACATAGATGCTCCCTGTCCATTCTTTCTACAATAAATAGGTCCCCTGTCTCTTTGTTTATGTCCAGATACTTTTTGTTCGCCAAAATATCTAAACGCATTTTCCTATCACGCAACGTTTTTATGTCTAATCCTAAATCGGTTGCTAAATTAGCAACAACCGACCCCTCTTCCATTTCCTCTGGAATAGAATAATGTGTCACTGCAGTTACTAAGCCTATACCGGAGAGGAGAGTAAGAAAGACAGAGACATACCTCCTCCTTTGCAGAACAGAAATATAGATATCCATATTTTTTAATCTTTGAGCGCAGCGAAAATGCAACACCGACGAAGGCACTCAATGCAATTTCATCACTTGTTTGAAAGGAGAACCGATTGTTTTCTGATAAATCCAAGTGATAGGCGTGAATATATCCAAGAGATAGACGTGAAGGCTTTGTGTTTCGAAAATGCGTCTCATCACGCACAGTCATGGCGGCTCTGACGTTTTACTTCAGCACCTTTTCGTGGGGAACAGCGACTCTGAGTGCATAAACATAAACTTTGCAATTGCGATTTAAGTTTTAAATTCATTCAAAAAGAAAAAAGTTATCTGTGAAAAATTATAAAGGTTTCTTAAATAAGTCTTTATAAGTTAATTAAATAGATCCAAAGGATTTCATATAAATGTGTTTTTTTGCAAAGGGATACATACAATGTGCCACACTGAGCCACATGTTGAGTTCCGGCGCATAAAACAGACCAAACAAATAATTAAAACACCACAATATATTGTATAAAATAAAAAATGTTAATAAATAATTATACCTGTAATGTTGATGCGGCAGAATCACTGGTCTCAGTCAGCCCTGTACCTCTTGGTATACTGGACACAATATAGCGGGAACCCTTTGGCACAGGTTGTCTAACAACCAGCTTTCCCTTTCGTGTTTCTGCCAGAAATAAACTGTACCAGTAGGCGTCATTGGAGACCAAAGTAGAATCCGCTATGGTTGAGTTCCTCTCGCTGATGACACTGTTCCTGCTGGGAGGAGCTGCTTTACTTGGTTTTGGTTTCTGACACTTCAGTACAATAGTCACTAGAATGGTGATCAGCAGTAGAAATGACACTGAGCCAAGTCCAATCACTAGGTAAAGGTTCAAATCTGAAAAAATGTCATATTCTAATGGAACCTCAGTCATGTCAGCATATGATTTCAACGCTGTCTCCACAGTTGAAAGTTTGATAGTCACGGTTGCAGAGAGGGCAGGCTCTCCATTGTCTTTGGCGATCACCACTAAGCGCTGGTGACGCGCGTCTCTGTAGCTGAACATTCTCATAGTCCGGATCTCTCCATTGTACTGATCTAAGCTAAATAAAGTAGCATCGGTGTTCTGGAGGAACTGATATGTTATTCTGGAGTTGTGTACGGAGTCTGTGTCAATGGCAATCACTTTGGCAATCAGAGAACCCTTATCTGTGTTCCTGGGGATCTTTTCATCAACCACAGTGCCATGCGCGCGCCACGGTGACACTATCACGGGAGTGTTGTCATTTTGGTCCATAATGATGATATGGACGGTGACATTACTGCTGAGCGGAGGAACGCCTGAATCTCTGGCTTCAATATGGAAGAGAAACTCTTTCTCTATCTCATAATCAAACGTCTTCAGCGCGTAAAGATTACCATTCTCTGGGTTAATCGAGAACAGCATTGACATAGAGGTGTTTGCAATTTCTTTTTCTATGATGAAATAAACGAGATATTGGTTTTCATGTAGATCTGGATCTAACGCAGTGAGGGAGGCCAGCAATGCTCCTGGTGCGTTATTCTCCATTACTGGTATTGTGTAAAATGTCTGATTGAACCGTGGAACATTATCATTAACGTCTAACAGTTCTACGGTTATGGTTTCGTTATCAGATAACTTAGGTATGCCCCTGTCTGTTACAGTAAATGTAATATCATATTCTGGAACTGCTTCTCTATCAAGTGGCGTTGAAACAACTAATTCATAGTAGTTGTCCGAAGATTCCCTTAAGGTAAAGGGCAAATTATCATTAATTTTAATGTCAACAGCACCATTGTCTCCAGAATCTTTATCGCTAACACTGACAACAGCAATGATGGTATCTATTCCGACGTTTTCCTTTATTGTACTTTGAAATGATTTTACCGACATTTCAGGATGGTTGTCATTCATATCAGTAATTAATATGGTTAACTTGCACTGCCCCGACAATAAATTTATGCCTTTGTCTTTTGCTATTATCTCCATATCATAAATTTTAAAGTCTTCATAATTAACCATGTCCTTAACTCTGATCTCACCATTATCTGGATTCAACGTGAACGTTTGCTGCGTTTTCTCCGAGGTATACAGACTAAATAAGTAAGTTATATCCGCATTTGGGCCTTCATCCAAGTCTGTAGCGTTTAATTTAACAACAAGACTTCCAATAGGGGAATTTTCTGACAGTGTTATCGTGTAGGTCTCTTTGTCGAACTGGGGGGCGTTGTCATTCGTATCCAACACCCGCACAACTATGCTGACGGTACCTGACCGTGCAGGCACTCCACCGTCTATAGCAGTGAGTATTAAGCTATGGACATTCTGTTTTTCCCTGTCCAAAGACTTTTTTAAAATAAGGTCCGTGAACTTTGACCCATCTCGTCCGGATTGTATTTCTATGTTGAAGTGGTCACTCTCACTAAGGTAATATGTTTTGATGGAATTCGAACCCACATCAGGATCCACAGCATTGTTCAAAGAGAATCGTTCACCCACAGGGGTAGATTCAGATATATCTAAATGAATCGTATCCCTGCGAAAATGTGGGGCGTTATCGTTAATGTCCAGTATTTCCACTTCAATGTTAAATATCCGAATGGGATTTTCTATCGTTGCATCCAATTTCAGTACACATGTCGATTTTGAGATGCAAAGGTGTTCTCTGTCAATTCTCTCGAAAATAAATAACTCTCCCGTCGCCTTGTTAATTTCGAGGTATTTTTTGTTTGCAATGTTGTCCAATCGCATCTTTCTCCTGCTCAGGGTGTTTACATCAATGTTCAAATCTGCGGCTAGATTTGCGACAACGGAACCTATGTCCATTTCCTCGGGAATTGAATAATGTGTTACGGCAGATGTCGAATGCAGAAGGCAGAGCATAATAAAAGCCGCGACATACCTTTGCCAGTGTGGTGCATTAATAAGCAAATCCATTGTTCTCTGACTAATGACTTGCCCGTGAAAACGCGGTTTGTTATGCGCCAGGTTCCGGTCATGTAATGACCGATAAATCCACAGCACCTCCATCTTGTACCGACGGGACGTCTATTTTGCTCAGAAATCCAGTGTGTATGTACTAGGCATTCAGTGAACAGTGAAATAAAAATGCTGCCCACTCTATGACGATGCGTCATGGCGTAAAAGGGCGGAAACCTGTAGACTTTTGCTGATGAACAGCGACCCTTTGCGTATTTACTGTCTTGGCGCAGAGGCTGGTCTAGTCCTCGTGATTTTTTTTATCGATTTGCCAAAACACTCACAGATAACCACTGAAAGGTCATTTCTGTTTAAGTAAACACATGCGAACATGTGGTTTTAAGAAATAACTCCAGTCATTTCAAGCACCATTGCCACACGCTAATTTCTTGGTCACCGGGCCATACTCTTTTTTTAACGGCTTCATGGCTGCATTTCGAAGCCTATATGTAATATACATGGTCAGTTATTTGACACAGGATCAGATGTGGTTTATAACAGTAAGAAAAACACACATTTCTCACCTGTAGTGTTGATGCAGCAGAGTCACTGGTTTCTGTCAGTCCCGTACCTCGAGGTATACTGGACACAATATAGCGGGATCCCTTTGGCACGGGCTGTCTTACTACCAATTTCCCTTTGCGCGTCTCCGCAAGAAATAGACTGTACCAGTAGGCGTCATTGGAGACCAAAGTTGAGTCTGCAATAGTTGAATTCCTCTCGCTGATCACACTATTTCTGCTAGGAGGCGCCGACTTACTGGGCTTCGGTTTCTGGCACTTCAGAACAATCGTTACCAATATAGTGATGAGTAAAAGAAATGACACTGAACCAAGTCCAATCACAAGATACAGGTTTAAGTCCGAAAAGATATCGTATTCCAGTGGTACCTCAGTCATGTCAGCATATGACTTCATCGCTGTCTCTACCGTGGAGAGCTTGATAGTCACAGTGGCCGAGAGGGCAGGCGCTCCATTGTCTTTGGCGATCACCACTAAGCGCTGGTGACGCGCGTCTCTGTAGCTGAACATTCTCATAGTCCGAATCTCTCCATTGTACTGATCTAAGCTAAATAAAGTAGCATCGGTGTTCTGGAGGAACTGATAAGTTATCCTGGAGTTGTGTACAGAGTCTGTGTCAATGGCAATCACTTTGGCAATCAGAGATCCTTTATCTGTGTTCCTCGGAATCTTTTCCTCGACCACGGTGCCATGCGCGCGCCACGGTGACACTATCACGGGAGTGTTGTCATTTTGGTCCATAACGATGATATGGACAGTGACATTACTGCTGAGTGGAGGAACGCCTGAATCTCTGGCCTCGATATGGAATAGAAACTCTTTCTCTATTTCATAATCAAATGTCTTCAGTGCGTAAAGATTACCATTCTCTGGGTTAATCGAGAACAGCATTGACATAGAGGTGTTTGCAATTTCTTTTTCTATGATGAAATAAACGAGATATTGGTTTTCATGTAGATCTGGATCTAACGCAGTGAGGGAGGCCAGCAATGCTCCTGGTGCGTTATTCTCCATTACTGGTATTGTGTAAAATGTCTGATTGAACCGTGGAACATTATCATTAACGTCTAACAGTTCTACGGTTATGGTTTCGTTATCAGATAACTGAGGTATGCCCCTGTCTGTTACAGTAAATGTAATATCATATTCTGGAACTGCTTCTCTATCCAGGGGGGTTGACACAACTAATTCATAATAGTTGTCTGATGACTCTCTTAATGAAAATGGCAAGTCACTATTAATTTTAAGGTCAACAACACCGTTATTTCCAGAATCCTTATCAGAAACACTTACGACTGCAATGATGGTATCTACATCAACATTTTCCTTGATGGTACTTTGAAATGATTTGACTGAAATTTCAGGATGGTTGTCGTTCATGTCAGTAATTAATATGCTTAACTTGCATTGTCCGGTTAAAGAATTTGCGCCTTTGTCTTTTGCTATTATCTCCATATCATAAATTTTGAAGTCTTCGTAATTAACCATATCTTTGACTCTGATCTCGCCATTTTCAGGATTTAACGCGAACGTTTGCTGTGTCTTCTCAGAGGTGTAGAGACTAAAATGATATGATATGTCTGCGTTTGAGCCGTCATCTGAATCCGTTGCATTCAATTTCACAACCAGACTCCCAATAGGAGAGTTTTCTGAAAGCTGCATGCTGTACCTCTCCTCGTCAAACTGGGGGGAGTTGTCATTAGTGTCTAACACTCGTACTATAATGCTTGCTGTGCCCGACCGTGCGGGCACTCCACCGTCTACAGCGGTGAGTATCAAATTATGCACATTCTGCTCCTCCCTGTCCAAAGACGTCTTCAAAATTAAATCAGCAAATTTCGACCCATCCCTTCCCGTTTGTATTTCGATATTGAAATGATCACTTTCACTAAGATAATATGTCTTGACTGAATTCGATCCAATATCAGGATCCACAGCATTCGTTAATGAGAACCTTTCACCAACGGGTGTGGATTCAGATATATCTAAATGCATTGTGTCTCTCCGAAAATGTGGAGCATTGTCGTTAATATCCAGTATTTCTAATTCAATATTAAACATCCGGACAGGGTCTTCTATTGTGGCATCTAGTTTCAATACACACGTCGTGGCAGACTTTACACCGCAGAGATACTCCCGGTCAATTCGCTCAAGAATGAAAAGCTCCCCCGTTTCTTTATTAACGTCAATGTACTTCTTGTTGGCAATATTATCCAGGCGGATTTTCCTCCTGCTCAGCATTTTCACATCAAGGTTCAAATCAGCAGCCAAGTTTGCGACAATAGACCCTATATCCATTTCTTCTGGAATTGAATAATGAGTAACAGCAGATGCTAAATGTTGAAGGGATAAGCACAGAAGCATAGCCGAGACATACCTTCTCTCTGCGCGAGACTCCATTGTTCTATGTTAAGCCTGATAGTCCAGTATCTCTTTGTGCACGGTACTGTAGAGTTCAGATCGTTTAGTAAAACATAAGAGGCAATTTCCGCGGTTTATGTTTTGTCAACGCATCTATATTGACTTCAGTATTTGCGAATATTTTGATGCGCAGCATGCATGGAAAGAAAGATGTCTCCTCCTTTGCAAATTGTCGTCATGTCCTGGAAAAAATGCCCTTAATTTTTAGGACTAACAGCGACCCTTGGTGCTTTCACTGTACCCGTGCAGTCTACACATTCAACCTATTCGAACTGGGTATCCCAAAATATAGAAGGTGAAGCTAAATTATTTAAAGCTGAAGCTAAATTATTTAAAGCCTAAATTATTAAAGGTAGTAAAGGCAATTCATAATAAAATTTGCACAATCAGGTTGTAATTGATAAAGTACCCTTCTGACTTAAAACAAGGCTTCCTTACCTGTAATGTAGATGCAGCGGAGTCACTGGTCTCAGTAAGTCCTGTGCCCCTTGGTAGACTTGACACGATGTATCTTGATCCCTTTGGCACAGGCTGTCTTACAACCAGTTTCCCTTTCCTTGTCTCGGCAAGAAATAAACTATACCAGTAGGCATCATTGGAAACCAGTGTAGAATCGGCGATTGTAGAGTTCCTTTCGCTAATCACACTGTTCCTACTAGGAGGAGCCGATTTACTGGGCTTCGGTTTCTGACACTTCAACACGATGGTGACCAATATGGTGATAAGTAAGAGAAATGACACTGAACCAAGTCCAATCACTAAGTAAAGATTTAAGTCCGAAAATATGTCGTATTCCAGTGGCACTTCAGTCATATCAGCATATGACTTCATAGCAGTCTCTACCGTGGATAGCTTGATGGTCACAGTTGCAGAGAGCGCTGGCTCTCCATTGTCCTTGGCGATCACCACTAAGCGCTGGTGACGCGCGTCTCTGTAGCTGAACATTCTCATAGTCCGGATCTCTCCATTGTACTGATCTAAACTAAATAATGTCGCATCAGTGTTTTGCAAGAACTGATATGTAATTCTTGAGTTGTGAACCGAGTCAGTATCGATGGCAATAACTTTGGCCACCAGTGACCCTTTGTCAGTGGACCTGGGGATTTTCTCCTCGACAACGGAGCCGTGCGCGCGCCATGGAGACACTATAACAGGACTATTGTCATTTTGGTCCATGATAATGATATGAACAGTAACATTAGTGCTAAGTGGTGGAATTCCCGAATCTCTGGCCTCTATGTGAAAAAGAAACTCTTTCTCTATCTCATAATCAAATGTCTTTAACGCGTAAAGATTCCCATTCTCTGGGTTTATAGAGAACAACATGGACATTGATGTGTTTGCAATTTCCTTTTCTATTATGAAATACACTAAATATTGGTTTTCGTGGAGGTCTGGGTCAAATGCTGAAAGCGAACTTAACAAAGCCCCGGGCGCATTATTTTCCATGACTGGTATAGTGTAAAATGATTGGGGAAATTGAGGAACATTATCGTTTACATCGAGCAATTCCAGTGTAATTGTTTCATTGTCTGACAACGGTGGGGAGCCCCTGTCAGTCACCGTAAAAGTTATGTCATATTCTGGAACTTTTTCACGATCAAGTGGTTCTGACACTACGAGTTCATAGTAATTGTCTGATGATTTCTTTAGGGCAAAAGGGATTTTTTCAGGAATGTGTATATCAACTACACCATTTTCACCCGAGTCTTTATCACTAACACTGACAACTGCAATCACTGTATCTACAGCTACATTCTCTTTAATGGGACTTTGGAAAGATTTGATTGAAATATCAGGATGGTTGTCATTCATGTCTGTTATCAGAACTGTTATTTTGCATTGCCCGGATAGAGAATTACCCCCCTTATCTTTAGCAATGACTTCCATGTCATAAATTCTAAAGTCTTCGTAATTGATCATTTCCTTAACTCTAATTTCGCCATTATTTTGATTTAAACTAAATGCCTCCTGTGTTTTCTCTGACGTATAGAGGCTGAATAAGTAGGTGATGTCTGCGTTAGTTCCCTCATCTGAATCTGTTGCATTCAGCTTAACTACCAAGTCACCGATTGGAGAATTTTCCGGTAGAGTTATCGCATAGCTTTCCTTGTCAAACTTAGGGGCGTTGTCGTTAGTGTCAAGCACACGAACAATTATACTGGCTGTACCAGAGCGCGCTGGGACACCCCCGTCCACCGCAGTTAGAATCAAATGATGAATAGCCTTCTCTTCCCGGTCTAAAGCCTTTTTTAATATCAAATCAACAAATTTAGACCCATCACGTCCAGTCTGAATTTCTATACCAAAATCTGAACTTTCTCCCAAATAGTATGTTTTAATTGAATTACTGCCTATATCTGGATCTACAGCATTGCTGAGAGAGAAGCGCTCCCCAGCAGGAGTAGACTCGGAAATGTCTAAATGTATACTATCCCTTCGGAAATGAGGTGAATTGTCATTTATGTCAGTAATTTCCAGTTCAATGTTAAATATTCGCACTGGGTTTTCAAGTATAACCTCCATTTTTAAAAAACATGTCGTGGCAGTCTTTGAGCTACACAGATATTCTCTGTCCATCTTTTCTAAAATGTAGAGCTCGCCAGTTTCTTTGTTCACCTCTAGGTACTTTTTATTTGCGATTATGTCAAGCCTCATCTTGCGTTTACTTAAAGTTTTCACGTCCAGTCCCAGGTCCGTAGCTAAATTAGCAACCACAGAGCCCTCTTCCATTTCCTCGGGGATGGAATAATGAGTAACACCGAACACATACTGGAGAGTTAAAAATACAAGAAAAAACACAGAGACGTACCTCCTCCACGACATCATGATGGCACTCAATTCCTTTGTTAAATGATTGCGTTTACACAGTGTTTTGAATATACCACGTACAATCCAATACCAGCGAACAAGAAATTCACAACTAGGTCGTATAACAAACTGCGAAGAAAAAATAACAACTGCTGCGAGACGTCGACCTAAACCACACAGAATGAAAATGTGTCCCTTTATGACGAAGAACCGTGGCGTCTAGGAAACGATTATGCGTTTTTGTGGTGAACAGCGACTCTCTGCGTGACAGGTAAGACAATACAGGGTATATTTCCACATGCACTGATAAAATATGGATTTTTTACTAACGAATTCGTGTACAAATAGTTTAAAGACTACTTCATGAAGTGATATAACAGCATTAGTATGCAGGCCTAGTAGTAGTAGGAGGAGGAGGACACTTCTACACACTTGGCCAAAAATTTTTAAATGTAAAACATGCTGCCTACTTTCTATAGAGTTTACTCTAAATCTGATGAGTTGGTTATTTACAGTTGGAGCACCATTTGTATATCAAAAGTCGATGATAAAACTGTATGACATTTTTTTTACCTGGAGCGTAGAAGCAGCTGAATCGCTTGGCTCCGTCAGTCCAGTGCTCCTTGGAAGACTGGAGACGATGTATCTCGATCCTTTTGGTACTGGCTGTCGAACAACCAGCTTCCCTTTTCGTGTTTCCGCAAGAAACAAACTGTACCAGTATGCGTCATTGGATACCAGAGTAGAATCTGCGATGGTTGAGTTTCTTTCGCTGATCACACTGTTTCTGCTGGGAGGTGCTGCTTTACTGTGTTTGGGTTTCTGGCACTTTAGTACGATTGTCACAAGAATGGTGATCAGTAATAGAAATGACACGGAACCCAGGCCAATCACTAAATACAAATTTAAATCAGAAAATATATCATATTCCAATGGCACTTCGGTCATGTCAGAGTATGATTTCATGGCGGTCTCCACTGTGGACAGTTTAATTGTGACTGTTGCAGACAGAGCAGGTTCGCCGTTGTCCTTGGCAATCACCACCAAGCGCTGATGGCGCGCATCTCTATAACTAAACATTCGCATAGTCCGAATTTCCCCATTATATTGGTCGAGACCGAATAATGTAGCGTCTGTGTTCTGTAGGAACTGATAAGTTATCCGTGAGTTATGCACAGAGTCCGTGTCAATGGCAATTACCTTTGCTACCAAGGATCCTTTATCAGTGTTTCTTGGAATTTTTTCTTCTACCACTGAGCCATGAGCGCGCCATGGAGACACAATCACTGGCGTATTGTCGTTCTGGTCCATGATGATGATATGAACTGTCACGTTAGTGCTCAATGGAGGAACACCGGAATCTCTGGCCTCTATATGAAAAAGAAACTCTTTCTCGATCTCATAGTCAAAGGTCTTCAGCGCGTAAAGGTTTCCATTCTCAGGGTTAATAGAGAATAACATTGACATGGACGTGTTTGATATTTCTTTTTCGATAATAAAGTAAACCAAATATTGGTTTTCGTGTAGATCTGGGTCCATAGCAGTGAGTGAGCTCAACAGTGCTCCTGGTGCATTATTTTCCACGACGGGGATAGTGTAAAATGATTGTGAAAATTTTGGGGCATTGTCATTCACGTCTAAAAGCTCTAAAGTTATAGTTTCATTATCAGATAACGGAGGTGTGCCCCTGTCTGATACAGTTAAGGTGATGTCATACTCTGACACCTTTTCTCTGTCTAATGGTTTTGAAACCAAAAGCTCGTAATAATTACCAGAAGATTCCTGAAGTCTAAATGGCAGTTTGTCATCAATATAAACATCTACTATGCCATTCTCACCCGAGTCTTTATCGCTGACACTAACAACAGCGATTACTGTGTTCAGCGGCACGTCCTCTTTCACTGGACTATGGAAAGACTTTATGGAAATTTCTGGATGGTTATCATTCATATCTGTTATCATTATTGTTAACTTACATTGCCCAGAGAGAGAATTAACTCCCATATCCTTTGCTATGATTTCCACGTCATAAATCTTAAAATCTTCATAATTTATCATTTCTTTAACTCGGAGCTCGCCGTTATTTGGATTCAAACTAAACATTTGCTGTGTTTTCTCGGATGTGTAAAGGCTGAACAAGTATTTTATATCCGAGTTTGGCCCCTCATCTAAGTCAGTGGCGTTCATTTTAACAATTAAACTACCTATTGGTGAATTTTCTGGCAAGTGTATGATGTAGCTTCCCTTGTCAAACTGAGGGGCGTTATCATTAGTGTCAAGAACTCGCACAATAATACTCGCTGTGCCACTACGTGCGGGCACTCCTCCGTCTACAGCTGTGAGCATTAAATTATGAACCGTTTTCTCTTCCCTGTCTAAAGACTTTTTGAGAATTAAGTCAGCAAATTTAGATCCGTCACGACCTGTCTGTATCTCTATGCCAAAATAATCGCTGTCGCTTAAATAATACGTTTTGACTGAGTTTGCACCGAAATCTGGATCTACAGCATTCGTAAGAGAAAATCTTTCCCCAATAGCAGTTGCCTCTGAGATATCAAGATGCATTGTGTCTATCCGAAAATGGGGAGCATTGTCATTAATATCCATGATTTCAAGTTCAATGTGAAACATTCTTATGGGATTTTCGATCGTGGCATCCAGTTTAAGGAGACAAGTAGTGACTGAAGGACAGAGATATTCTCTATCAATCCTTTCTAAAATGTATAGTTCCCCCGTCTCTTTGTTGATATCGAGATATTTCCGGTTAGCTACGACATCCAAGCGCATCCTCCTTCGGGTTAATGTTTTCACGTCTAGTCCCAAATCTGCAGCCAGGTTCGCTACTACAGACCCCAACTCCATTTCTTCAGGTACCGAGTAATGTGTCACGGTAGAGCCCGTCTTAAGACATGTTAACACAGAAAAAATGAATAAGACGTACCTTCGCCAGTGGGTCACTGCTATGAACATCCCCATTGTTTGATTTTATACTCCGCTGTCTGCACAATGCCAGCTTTGTAAACGTCGATTTAAAGAATCGCAAATAAAAACAGTGGTCGTCACCGAACATTTGCGATCAATAAAAATCTCGGGAAAACGTTGTTTTACAGGCTGGACCGAAGAACACAAAGGTGTGTGCGCCTACGCCTACTGATGCGGTAAGAATATGGCGAGACAAATCAGTCACACACGAGCATTAAGTTGGTGAACAGCGACACACTTTGCTTGTTCTTCAACACAATCTAAAAGCAAACCAGTGGCATGACATTGAGCCTACCAGCTAAACTTTATCAGAAAAGAATTAAGTGCGCAAAATAGCGTGCCAGAGTACAATCAAATGATGTACTCACATAACACATGTAGTTTTCCCTAACATAATTTTAGAAATGTGAGTTCACACATTTACTATCTTACCTGAAGTGTTGAGGCAGCTGAATCACTTGGTTCTGTAAGACCAGTGCTTCTTGGAAGGCTGGAGACGATGTATCTCGATCCTTTTGGTACCGGCTGTCGAACAACCAACTTCCCTTTTCGTGTTTCCGCAAGAAACAAACTGTACCAGTATGCGTCATTGGAGACCAGAGTGGAATCCGCGATGGTTGAGTTCCTCTCACTAATCACACTGTTTCTACTGGGAGGTGCTGCTTTACTGTGTTTGGGTTTCTGGCACTTTAGTACAATTGTCACAAGAATTGTGATCAGTAATAGAAATGACACTGAGCCCAGTCCAATAACCAGATACAGATTCAGGTCTGAAAAGATGTCATATTCCAGTGGCACTTCAGTCATATCAGCATATGACTTCATAGCAGTCTCTACTGTGGATAGCTTGATGGTCACAGTCGCAGAGAGCGCAGGCTCTCCATTGTCCTTGGCAATCACCACTAAGCGCTGGTGACGCGCGTCTCTGTAGCTGAACATTCTCATAGTCCGAATCTCTCCATTATATTGGTCCAGGCTGAATAAAGTAGCATCCGTATTTTGTAGAAACTGGTAGGTTATTCTAGAATTATGCACCGAATCTGTATCAATGGCAATCACTTTGGCTACAAGAGATCCCTTATCAGTGGATCTTGGAATCTTCTCTTCCACTACTGATCCATGCGCGCGCCACGGGGAGACTATTATCGGTGTGTTGTCATTCTGGTCCATGATAATGATGTGAACGGTCACGTTAGTGCTTAATGGAGGAATACCAGAGTCTCTGGCCTCTACATGGAAAAGAAACTCTTTCTCTATCTCATAATCAAATGTCTTTAACGCGTAAAGATTCCCATTTTCGGGGTTAATAGAAAAGAGAATGGATATTGAAGTGTTAGCGATTTCTTTCTCAATTATAAAATAAACTAAGTATTGATTTTCGTGTAGATCTGGGTCAAATGCAGAAAGTGAGCTCAACAAAGCCCCCGGAGCGTTATTTTC
>JAGFZM010002443.1:0-10685 GCA_017657215.1 Limnothrissa miodon | reverse complement strand
GGCGTAAGGGCCAGTCCGCGTAGGACAGTGGCCAGGTCCCAAGTAGGGACCGAAGGAGAGGAAGAGGGGCGAAGCCGCCTGACGCCCTTTATGAAGCGCGACGCAAGGGGGTGAGCGCCTGGGGAAACGCCAGCATAGCCAACATGGCATGCTGAAATAGCTGCGAGGTACACCTTCAAAGTAGAGGGTGTACGACCCTGATCAAACAGGTGTTGCAAAAAAGCAAGCACCTCGCCAATAGGGCAGACTAGAGGATCACAGCCTCTGTCTCTGCACCACGTGCTGAATACACGCCACTTCAGTGTATACAACGACCTAGTGGATGTAGCTCTAGCAGCCTGAACGGTCTCTATCACTGCGTCTGACAGGCCGCTCTCTAGGAGACTGGAGATTGGAGAACCAGCTCTGAGATGGCCAATTGGGGGCGATCAGAATCACCCTGTGAGCCCCCGCTCTGATCCTGGCCAATGCCTGACGCATCAGAGGAAGGGGGAGAAAAGCGTAGAGCAGACCGCAAGGCCACGGGTGTGCCAGCGCGTCTGACCCTAGCGGCGCATCTCGTTCCAGCGAAAACCACGCTGGGCAGTGAGCGTTCTCTCTCGAGGCGAAAAGATCGACTCGTGCCCGTCCAAAGCGGGACCAGAGGCTGTGCACCACGGCTGGGCAGAGGCGCCAGTCGGTTGCACGCGGAACACCCCTGGAGAGGAGGTCCGCGCCTGTGTTGCGAACACCTGGCAAGTGCGCCGCCCTGATCGACAGGAAGTGGCGGGAGGCCCAGGTGAGCAGCTTGTACGCCAGGCGAAACAGGTCCGGAGAGCGCGTGCCGCCCTGGCGATTGATATATGCCACAACAGTGGTGTTGTCTGTATGCACAAGAAGGTGTTCTCCTCTGAGAGAAGGGAGAAACTCCTTCAGAGCGCAGAAGACAGCAAGGAGTTCTAACACATTGATGTGTAGTCTCCTGGAGGCTGTGCCCATGTCCCCCTGGCGGGGCGACCGCAGCAAACGGCGCCCCAGCCGCTCTTGGACGCATCGGTGGTCACCGTCATGCGTCTGGCTATAGCGCCCAAAGCGGCGCCTTTGGTGAAGGACGACGGCCTGCGCCAATGCGTGAGGGCTAGCCACATGCGTCTGGACACTAAGATCCGACGGGCGGGGTTCGACCTGTAGGATACACCTAGTTCCGCTAAGGCAAACTGCAGCGGGCGTAAGTGTAAGAGGCTGAGTGGGACAGCGCCGCCTGCGGCGCACAAGAGGCCCGTCAGTCTGAGACACAGCCTGGCCGAAACGCAGGCACCTAGTCTGAAGTGGCGTAGACACGCCCTGACGTCCTGAAGCCTCTTCGGCGTGAGCGTCACTCTCATTGAGCGTGAGTTCAGCCTCACGCCGAAGAACTCGACCTCCTGAGAGGGAGAGAGCATGCACTTGCTTAGGTTCACTAAGAAACCCAGACTGTGCAGGTGACGCAAAACACTGTGAGCCTGTGACGTTAGGAGCTGTCTGGAACCTGCCAGCAGCATCCAGTCGTCCAAGTAATTGAGGAGTCTGATCCCCTGAGCACGTAGAGGAGCGATCGCCGCCTCCACGCACTTGGTGAAGCACCGAGGTGCTAGAGATAGACCGAAGGGAAGGGCTGCGTACTCGTAAGCACTGCCCTCGAAGGCGAAGCGTAGAAAACGCCTGTGCCTTGGAACTATACCTATGTGAAAATAGGCGTCCTGAAGGTCTATGGTGACCATGTAATCCCCCTGGCGGACTGACTCCGCCACCATGCGCCCCGTGAGCATGCGAAAGGTGAGAGGTTTGAGCGAAGCATTGAGCGCTCTGAGGTCTAGAATAGGGCGAAAAGTGCCCGACTTCTTGGGCACCAGGAAGTACGTACTGTAGCAACCTGCGCGCGAAAGCGTCGGATCTACGCGCTGAATAGCGCCCTTTCTCAGGAGATCGCAAAGCTCTTGTCTGAGAGCAGGGGCCCTGGAGGGGGGCACCACTGACTCCATGACACCTCTGAAGGGCGGGGGTGGCCACCTGAACTGCAGTTGATAGCCCTTCAACACTGTTGACAGGACCCAACGTGACGTTGTGCACATCGCCCAATTCTGCCGGAGCAGAGCGGCGGAATGAGGAGGCAGCAAGGACAAACGAAGTGCTATGCTGCCTCCGGGTGGCACTAGGGGGGCCGAGGTCAAAGACTGAGGCTGTCCGCGAAGCTGAAGAGCGTCCGACTGACAGATCAGAGACCCGACGTAGTCCGGGGGCTGAGGGCAGGTTAGCCGTGTGTGAGACCGCTGGGCGCTCACGCGTGGCTGATGAGCCGTGCGCATCACTCACGACGCCCCGTGAGGCGGCCGACTCAGCGTGCACGTCAGCGAAATCCGATGTCGGTGAGCTGCGCGCTTCACCTGCGACACCCCGTAGGGCGGCCTGGAGCGAGTGTCAGCGACGTTGGTGGTCGGCGAGCCGCGCACTGCACCTGCGACGGCCCGTGTCCGCCTTCTTTTTCTGTTGCGTCCGTTGAGGCGTACGAGCACGTGTCTGAGGAGCAGCAGGAGCGGCTGACTGAGGCGGAGCACGCTTAGGAAGCACGGGTTGCAGGGCCTGAGCCGCCGACTTCGTCTTCTCTAAGCGGTCGCGCTGTAGTTCCAGTGCCTGGCCAAACAGAGCATCAGCGGAGATGGGAGCATTCAGGAGATGCTTCTTCTCCTTCTCCGGCATGGAGGAGAGGTTCAGCCAGAGATGCCTGTCAAGGACGACCAAGGAGCCAAGGGAGCGCCCGTCGGCTTTAATGGCCGACCGGATAGCCAGTGAAGTGAGAGCGGTGATTTTGCGCAGCTGAAGGATGGTTAAGTCCGAGTGCTGCGCAGTCAGATCTGCCACCAGCTCCTCAGCCAAGGAGGAGAGGAGAAAGGCGGTATTCATCGCCCTTATCGCCTGGCCTGTGCAGATGAAGGCCTTGGAAGCGAGCTTCTCCGTGCGCTGACACGGCTTTGAGGGGAGCTCGGGAGGCGATGTCCAGGTGGTGGCAGAGGCTGGTGCTAAACAGCCAGCGACCGCATCTTCAACGCGAGGAAGCTGCAAGAGGCCAATGGCGCCCGCTCCGTCCATCGCAATGGCAGCGTAGGGAGCCTCCCAAGAGCCCTGCGCGTCGGGCACAACCGTGTGGTGAGCAGGGAGAGGGAGAGCGTCCGGAGAGGGTAGCGCGCCGGAGAAGGGGTCGAAACGCCCTTCCGGATAGCACTGAGGCGGAGGCAGGCCTAGCCTGCTAGCCGCCTGTGTAGCCAACGAAGCTAGCTCAGAAGCTAACTGGGCGGCGTGGGTCTTCAAAATAGGTGGCAGGTCTTCGACAGTAGCGCAGCCTTTAGCGGAGAGGAAGGAAGCAAGCTCCTCCTCATCCACAGCTTCGATAACTGGGTCGTCATCGTCGCCCTGAGGCGGCGTGGTAGCCGCGCGGGCAAAGGCAGCGTCGATGGAGCTAGCAGGGCTAGCGTGGTGGGTCGCGGTTAGCTGGCTAGCTGGTAGCAAGCTAGCCGCTGAAAAGCTAACCGAAGGCCGAGTAGCCACTGAAGACCGATCGATTACCCCAACCGGGTGCGGGGACACCGGGGGAAAATCGATAGACTGGCGGGTAGCGAGAGCACTAGTGCCAGCGGGGGCAGAGCCCGCCCCTGAAACACCAGTGGAACCCACAAAGAATGCCGCTCTGTTGGCGATAGCTGTAGGGGAGAGGTGTTTGCAAGCCGAGCAAAGATCTGGCCGCGAAAAAGCGAGCATAGCATGCTCGCTCCCCATACAGATAAAACAGATAGCATGGCGGTCGGATATCGCCATGGGACGATCACAGTCGGTGCAACGACGAGTAGCCATCTTGCGTCTTGGGGTACCAGAAGTTAGGGACCGGCGTGAGCACTTGGAGCAAGACGGAAATCCCTCGGAGAGCTTTGAAAAAAGCTTTTGTGGTGGGCTTTCAAAAAAGCCGTTGGTTTTAGAATATTTGCGAAGGCAAACGAAAAGGCGACTCAGAAACACACGCAGTAGGCGAGGTGAAAGAGGCAAAGAGGACCTGAAGCGTAAGCGCAGTCTTTATATAGACTTTCTGACGTCACGCAGGGCTGTCTAAGTGGTTGCCTGCGCGCGTCAGTGCGCTTACTGCCCTTTTTTCAAAGGGTTGGTTGAAAATTACTTCAGAAAAGCAGGAGATGATAGGCATCATCCACTCGTACGTTTCGGCTTCGAAACGAAAGAGAACTGAGGTAGGCCAACTTCATGTCATTATGTTTGCATTTCATTCGTATGTTATATGTGTACAGTATAATGTAGTGTCTTCTTATCCTTCCTCCTTCTTCTTCACCTCCTCACCCTCACCCTTCATCACCTTTTATCTTCCTCTAAATTCACTCTAAATTCACCTCCTAGTCCTTGTCCTCCTCTTCCACCTGCTGCTTCAAGTCCTTGTACTCTTCCTCGCACTCCTCTAATCCTCACTTTTCTCAGTCTTCCCCCCATTGTTCTTCACATTGAAAGCTTATTTATAGTGCTCATGCTGATTGCAAAGTGAACTAATTATCTAAAACAGTTTCTGCATGGCACAGTGTGGTTAACAGTTATCAAAATAGTGTAAATAATAGCAATAAATGTGTATATTTCTACAAGGAGTGTGCTAATAATTTGGAAATTGTGTGAAAAGTGAGTTGTGTTTACAGTTACGCAAAAAGAGTGCTGTGGAGTAGATCGTATTTATACATTTCTCACATGTGTGTTATAAAAGTGCAAACTGTGTGCAAAGCAGTGTTTGTGCTTTTAATTATGCAAACTCAGTGAGTAGTTTACCTACAACTATTAATAGTTTTAGAAATTGTGCTAAAAGAATCATTGTTGGTGTTTAAGCATTCCGAAAAAACTGTAATTACTCTTATCTGAAAAGCGTGAAAAAAAGGTTAGTTGCTTTTCAAACACCGTGCAAGGTGCCAAGGTGCCAAGGTGCATGAACACACACACACACACACACACACACACAAACACACACACACACAATTACACACTCTCATACACACATTCACATCACACACACACTTTCACACACACACACACACAGACTGACTTTAAAAATGTATGTGTGTGTACTATATGTGTGTGTGTGTTTGTGTGTGTGTCTCCATACGCAGTTATTTAAGAGGAATGATGATGAGAAAAAGACATGGTTCCAGGCTCGAGACTTCTGCAAAGCCATTGGAGGAGACCTTCTCAGTTTTCATTCACAGGAACAAGTAAATGCTCTGCCGTAAGTCATTTCATCTCCCTCTCTCTTTCTCTCTCTCTCTCTCTCAAATTCAAATTTCAAATAAAAAAAGCTTTACTGGCATGACCATGGGAAATAGTGTTGCCAAAGCATATTCCAGAAATACAAAAAAGAAAGTAAAGTAAATAATATATACAGTATAAAACTTACGTTTTATATCTAATCAATTATCTAACACTTACGTTTGATATCTAATCAATCAAACAGAAACAGAAAGAGTAAATAAATATACTCGCATAAAAAGGAAACAATAAATGAATTAAACTACATAAAGAAAGGAAACAAATTTTACTATACATGAAATAGGGTTACTTATAACTAATCTAAAAAAAGATCTATGAAAGTTAACCTTACAAGAAAAGGAAACCTCTAACTTTAAACTGCTCTAAATTGAAATGTTTATCTTATCAAAAGGTACATATATATTGAAAACACTATAATCAGGGTAAGGCATAGGTATAAGTTAACATGTCACTCTGGTTAATCTGTAATACACAGCTATATTTGAGGAATTGCTGTTCTCTCCCAGTAGTATATTTTGGACAGGTATACCCAACATGCTTGTGAAATACATGCATATGTTTTTATTAGTTCATCAAAAAAGGTTTCTCTTAAAGCTTTGTATTTACAACACGCTAAACATTTTTACAGATGTGTAGTATTTCTAATACAATGCCCCCTAAATCTTGCTGCTACTATGATTGTCTCTTATACCCATAGTAACTCTCTCTCATACTCATAGTTACTTTAATTGTGTCTCATACTCATAGTTAGGCCTACTGTCTGTATCTCATAGTTACTCTGTTGCATGTGATAGTTACTTTGTTTAGTCAGATCTCTCTCTCTCTCTCTCTCTCTCTCTCTCTCTCTCTCTCTCTTAGGTATTATCATGATTCCCCAGCCTGGATTGGCTTCAAGTTAGAATCCAACGGTGGATTTGTCTGGAGTGACGAGTCCCCGGTTTGTGTTTCCTTCTCTTCTATATACTATATACTTATATGATCAGGCATTTCTAAGGCCTTTCTAAGGCATTTCTAAGGCTAAACACTACCCCCTGCTTCATCCTCTGGTGCAGATGACCTATTAGTCTGGTTTATAATAAGTGAAGCGAAGATTCATGCATATTTGTTTTTAAATGCATCATATTTCTGGCATGCATATGGCATACCCAACATGCTTGTCCAGCTCATTGCAGTGTGCGATAGGTAAAGAGTAGTTCTCTTTCGTTTTGAAGCCGAAACGGACGAGTGGATGATGCCTATCATCTCCTACTTTTTCTGAAGTCAATTTTAACCAACCCTTTGAAAAAAGGGCAGTAAGCGCTCTGACGCGCGCAGGCAACTACTTAGACAGCCCTGCGTGACGTCAGAAAGTCTATATATTGACTGCGCTTACGCTTCAGGTCCTCTTTGCCTCTTTCACCTCGCCTACTGCGTGTGTTTCTGAGTCGCCTTTCGTTTGCTTTCGCAAATATTTCTAAAAACCAACGGCTTTTTTGAAAGCCCACCACAAAAGCTTTTTTCAAAGCTCTCCGAGGGATTCCCGTCTTGCTCCAAGTGCTCACGCCGGTCCCTGACTTCTGGTACCCCGAGACGCAAGATGGCTACTCGTCGTTGTACCGACTGTGATCGTCCCATGGCGATTTCCGACCGCCATGCTATTTGCTTCATCTGCATGGGGAACGAGCATGCTATGCTCGCTTTTTCGCAGCCAGATCTCTGCTCGGCTTGCGAACGCCTCTCCCCTGCGGCTATCGCCAACAGAGCGGCATTTTTCGTGGGTTACGCTGGTAGTCCAGGGGCGGCCTCTACCCCCGTTGGCGCCAGTGCTCTCCCCACCTACCAGTCTATCGATTTTCCCCCGGCGTCCTCGCACCCGGATGGGCTAATCGACCGGTCTTCAGTGGCTATTCGGCCGTCGGTTAGCTTCTCAGCGGCTAGTCAGCTACCAGCTAGCCAGCTAACCGCGGCCCACCAGGCTAGCCCTGCTAGCTCCATCGGCGCTGCCTTTGCCCGCGCGGCTACTACGCCGCCTCAGGGCGACGAGGATGACCCAGTCATCGAAGCTGTGGACGAGGAGGAGCTCGCTTCCTTCCTCTCCGCTAAAGGTTGCGCCACCGTGGAAGATTTGCCACCTGTGTTGAAGACCCACGCCGCCCAGTTAGCTTCTGAGCTAGCTTCGTTGGCTACACAGGCGGCTAGCAGGCTAGGCCTGCCTCCACCTCAGCGCTGTCCGGGAGGGCGTTTCGACCCCTTCTCCGGCGCGCTCCCTTCTCCCTATGCTCTCCCACTCCCTGCTCACCCCACGGTTGTGGCCGATGCGCAGGCCTCATGGGAGGCTCCCTACGCCACCATTGCCCCTATCCAGGGGCACGCGGCATTTTACGCGATGGACGGAGCAGGCGCCAGTGGCCTCATGCAGCTTCCTCGCGTTGAAGATGCGGTCGCTGATTGTTTAGCACCAGCCTCTGCCACCACCTGGAAATCGCCTCCCGAGCTTCCCTCCAAGCCGTGTCAGCGCACGGAGAAGCTCGCCTCCAAGGCCTTTATTTGTACAGGCCAGGCGATAAGGGCGATGAACACCGCCTTTCTCCTCTCTTCTCTGTCTGAGGAGCTGGTGGCAGACCTCTCAGCGCAGCCGTCGGACTTAACCCTCCATCAGCTGCGCAGAGCTACCGCTCTCACCTCGCTGGCCATCAGGGCGGCCATTAAAGCCGACGGGCGCTCCCTTGGCTCTTTGGTTGTCCTAGACAGGCACCTCTGGCTGAACCTTTCGTCCATGCCAGAGAAGGAGAAGAGGCATCTGATGAACGCTCCCATCTCCGCTGATGCTCTGTGTTGGCCAGGCGCTAGAACTACAGTGCGATCGCTTAGAAAAGACGAAGTCGGCGGCTCAGGCCCTGCAACCCGTGCTTCCTAAGCGTGCGCCGCCTCAGTCAGCGCGCGGCTCCCGCCAACCGTCCAACCAGCCAGGAGCGGCGTAAGAGGCCACAGTGATCCTGATATGATCGCATGTGCGCGGCAGAGCATGTCATGCGATCACCATCCATTGACTGCTATGCCTCTGAGTGCTCTAGGAGGCACGGGTCTCCGTTCTGCAGTCCCCAGCTCGGAGCGTTCCCCCCCGCTTCGGCGGTCCTCTCTGATCTCACCCCCTTACGGGGCGCTGAGTTTGCCTTGTTCACTCCACACACACACTATCGCCCCTCTGGGGCAATGTTTCACAATGAGCCCCGGCCCAGGCCGGAGGGCGCTCTCTGTTCTGTCAGCGCTGTCGCACACTGGGGCACCGATGCGGTCTCCGCCGCGCGTTCAGCTTACACACGCCCCGCGCTATGCGCCTCGCGTGAGATCACGCCTCGGCGCAGCAGGTCGTTACAGTACGTACTTCCTTGTGCCCAAGAAGTCGGGCGCTTTTCGCCCTATTCTAGACCTCAGAGCGCTCAATGCCTCTCTCAAACCTCTCACCTTTCGCATGCTCACGGGGCGCATGTTGGCAGAGTCAGTCCGCCAGGGGGATTACATGGTCACCATAGACCTTCAGGACGGCTATTTTCACATAGGTATAGTCCCCAAGCACAGGCGTTTTCTACGCTTCGCTTTCGAGGGCGGTGCTTACGAGTACTCAGCCCTCCCTTTCGGTCTGTCTCTAGCACCTCGGTGCTTCACCAAGTGCGTGGAGGCGGCGATCGCTCCTCTACGCGCTCAGGGGATCAGACTCCTCAATTACTTGGACGACTGGATGCTGCTGGCGGGTTCCAGACAGCTCCTAACGTCACAGGCTCACACTGTTTTGCGTCACCTGCACAATCTGGGCTTCTTAGTAAACCTAAGCAAGTGCATGCTCTCTCCCTCTCAGGAGGTCGAGTTCTTGGGCGTGAGGCTGAACTCACGCTCAATGAGAGCGACGCTCACTCCGAAGAGACTTTAGGACGTCAGGGCGTGTCTACGCCACTTCAGACTAGGTGCCTGCGTTTCGGCCAGGCTGTGTCTCAGACTGACGGGCCTCCTGTGCGCCGCAGGCGGCGCTGTCCCACTCGGCCTCTTACACTTACGCCCGCTGCAGCTTGCCTTAGCGGAACTAGGTGTGTCCTCCAGGTCGAACCCCGCCCGTCGGATCTTAGTGTCCAGACGCATGTGGCTAGCCCTCGCGCATTGGCGCAGGCCGTTGTCCTTCACCAAAGGTGGCGCCCTGGGCGCTATAGCCAGACGCATGACGGTGACCACCGATGCGTCCAAGAGCGGCTGGGGCGCCGTTTGCTGCGGTCGCCCCGCCAGGGGGACATGGGGCACAGCCTCCAGGAGATTACACATCAATGTGTTAGAGCTCCTTGCTGTCTTCTGCGCTCTGAAGGAGTTTCTCCCTCTTCTCGGAGGAGAACACGTTCTTGTGCGTACAGACAACACCACTGTTGTGGCGTATATCAATCGCTAGGGCGGCACACGCTCTCCGGACCTGTTTCGCCTGGCGTACAAGCTGCTCACCTGGGCCTCCCGACTCTTCCTGTCGATCAGGGCGGCACACTTGCCAGGTGTACGCAACACAGGCGCGGACCTCCTCTCCAGGGGTGTTCCGCGTGCAACCGACTGGCGCCTCTGCCCAGCCGTGGTGCACAGCCTCTGGTCCCGCTTCGGGCGGGCACGAGTCGATCTTTTCGCCTCGAGAGAGAACGCTCACTGTCCAGCGTGGTTTTCGCTGGAGCGAGATGCGCCGCTAGGGTCAGACGCGCTGGCACATCCGTGGCCGCGCGGTCTGCTCTACGCTTTTCCCCCCCTTCCTCTGATGCGTGAGGTATTGGCCAGGATCAGAGCGGGGGCTCACAGGGTGATTCTGATCGTCCCCAATTGGCCATCTCAGAGCTGGTTCTCAGATCTGGTCTCATTGTTGGACGGCCAGCCGTGGACCCTCCCTCTGAGGAGGGATCTCCTATCACAGGCTCACGGGTCGCTGTGGCACCCCAAGCCGGAAGCATGGAGACTGACGGCTTGGCCCCTCAACGGGCGCGTCTCCTAGAGAGCGGCCTGTCAGGCGCAGTTATAGAGACTGTTCAGATTGCTAGAGCTACATCCACTAGGTCGTTGTATACACTGAAGTGGCGTGTATTCAGCACGTGGTGCAGAGACAGAGGCTGTGATCCTCTAGTCTGCCCTATTGGCGAGGTGCTTGCTTTTCTGCAACACCTGTTTGATCAGGGTCGTACACCCTCTACTTTGAAGGTGTACCTCGCAGCTATTTCAGCATGCCATGTTGACTATGCTGGCGTTTCCCCAGGCGCTCACCCCCTTGCGTCGCGCTTCATGAAGGGCGTCAGACGGCTTCGCCCCTCTTCCACTCCTTCGGTTCCTACTTGGGACCTGGCCACTGTCCTACGCGGACTGGCCCTTACGCC
>JAGFZM010002441.1:0-12155 GCA_017657215.1 Limnothrissa miodon | reverse complement strand
TTTGGAGACGGCTTATGGTTGAGAAATGAACATTCAATGCACAAGCAGCAGATCTGGTTGACATTCCTGCTGTCAGCATGCCAATTGCACGCTCCCTCAATGCTTGTGACAAAACAGCACATTCCAGGGTGGCCTTTTATTGTGGGCAGTATAAGGTACTACTCATGACATCAGATCAGCATCTTGATGTGGCACACGTGTGAGGTGGGATGGATTATCTCAGCAAAACAGAAGTGCTCATTATCACACATTTAGACTGATTTGTGAACAATATTTGAGAGAAATTGTAATATTGTGTATCTGGAATGAATTTTAGATCTTTAAGTCCATCTCATGAAAAATCGGAGCAGAAACAAAAGTGTTGCGTTTATATTTTTGTTGAGTGTAGTTTCTCTACAGTAAGTCCTGCCTCAAACTCAATGATTACCGTGTTATGTAATATTTACATGTATGACTCGTGAAAAGGGTCCATGTTCCTCCAAAAAGCTATAAATGTCCCCATCTGCATCATTACCACCCATATAACTAAGACTGAAATAGGCACTTTTCTTCTGTCTAATCACATCCATCTCAAAGAGTTACTATTTAACAAATGAACTTTAAAAAAGAACTTATCATAAAAAAGTTACAGTAGTTTGCAATTCCTAATCAGTGTCATATACTAAAGTAATGAGATCTTATACAGTTCAACTGCTCTCAAATAAAATTCATCAATTTATATCAACTAGGACGTTAGCATCACTGGTGAATGAGAGAGATGAAAAGTTACTCACACACGCTCAGGCTACTCTGCGTGCACCTCTAAACATTCTAATATTAATGTCTCCTAGTGCTCAGGAGTTCAGGGTAATATAAAATGTTTTCATTCAATATTCATCAATAACTTCTTTCTTATTCTTCACCCATACATACATATATTATTATCACAACAACATTGAATGTTCAATTAGTTATAAGAACATAGCTAGCAATTCAACTAATACAATACCTGCCAAGTCTGTGCATTGGCAGGTAACAGGTGCTAATCATTTGCTAGTTGAATAATTCACTCACTGGAGTTGGAGTATTGGTGTCTAATTATAAAAAATTCAATTCAATTTTCAATTCAATTTTATTTATATAGCGCATTTTTACAAAAGGCATGTCACAAAGCGCTTAACACAAGAGGCCCAATGAGCAACAGGGGCAAGGAAAAACTCCCTCGCAGCGTTTTTTGTTTTTACTTGTTATGGTAGAGGAAGAAACCTTGGGCAGTTCCGACGGCTCAAGGGGCTAACCCAACTGCCTAGGGCAGGTTTTCAGTCTCTCAGATGGCGGATAGTCCACTATTATTCCAAAAAAAATGGCGAGAAAATGGAAGGGAAATTAAAAAGGAAAGGATTAAATAAAAAAAAATCTTTAAAGAAGAAAAGATAAAAAAAGCTTTAAAAAAATCTAAAAAGACTATCTAAGGATTTCAAGATTTAAAACGAAGTCTCGAGAGTGAAAGAAAACAAACTCATAACTCACAGCAGGAGATGACTATATCAAAATTAATGTCCCCAAGACTGTATTCACTCTCAATTCGATCCAGAGGATAAGAAAAAGAATAGAGTAATCATATATACTTGGCTTGTTATATGTATTTCTTTGTTAATATATCTATTCTATTTCATCTAAATATCTATTCTACTCATAGGCATTTTTATATATTTATCTTTGTATTTATCTATTTATATCTAGTGGGTTACACTAGGTTAATCATGTTGGTTGCATTGTGGGTAGGGTATATGGATGTTGCGATGATAGTTGTTAGGTTGTGACTGGAGTTGGCTGCAAGGCTGTTGTTGGGGTACTTGTGTTAGTTTCTAGGCTGTTACTAGGGTATTAAGGGGGGTTGAATCATGATGTTTGCTTGCTGTGTTGGTTGCAACAGTATGTTGTAACTATGTTGATTGCTATGTGGTTAGTAGCTTTTGCTAGAGCACTTGGTAGGAAGCTGCTAGCATAGTTATAGTAGCTGCATTTAGAAATGAAAAACCATAGAATAATGTTTATTAATGTGGAAACAAATTCTAAATTTCAGATATGTGCTGTTCAATGCTTTGTTTGCCTATGTATATTTTCATGGATTTCTGGGCAAATAATGACAAAAATTGCTCAAAAGGCTTCATAAAAACAAACATAGACAAGATGGAACAATGCAGACATTTTGTGCTGTAAACTATTATATATGTTTCTATATTACTTTCTGAATGCCTTTATGTATACATTCACTGAAAAAGTTCTTCTTTAATAAGTTTCATTATTTAATAGTGAACTATTGTGGTACTGACATATTGTACTATTTAGAGACAGTTGTGGTCAGTGGAATCCACATAGCCCTGCAGATATAAAAAATATTTATGTGGGGAATCACAATTTACCACGGGCATGTTTTACTAAATTGTGCATGTTTAAGTAAAGTATAGGCCTATAATCTAACTGATTGCATAAATAATTATGTTGGTTGTTATGCAGGTTGGTTCTTACACGTGATGTGGTTACTAGAATGTTGCTAGGTTTATCAAGTTGGTTGGTTGTTAGCTGCCAAAAGAAAATATAACCCCCTTCTTTTGTTTCACATGACAAAATCTTCTAAATGCCTAACCACTTTGTAGACAAAAAATATTTCCACTTTCCTTGGTCCTCTCCCCACTATTGTCTTAACAGTCAATTATATAGGTCCTTATGCACCTGCTAACATTCTCAATAACTTTTATGCATATTTTGACTGCCAAATTACATGACATGTTTATACTAACACATAATGAAATGTTGTCTGATTGTTTTAGTAAAGTTAGTAGTATGGCTATGCCATAGTTATTAGTCATAAAGTATGGTATGATATAAATCAATAATAACAAAAATGAAATTTTCAACAAACTTTTAATAGCGTTTGTCAGCACAGAAGTACATCTTATCTGGTATTAGATACTGGGTTGTAGATTTTGTTCAATAATTGGCACTTTTTTTTTCAGCTCTGAGAGATTAGCCACTGTCTTTCCTAATGGAACCTTGAAAATCCAGCAACTAACTGAAAAATATGCAGGCAACTACATGTGCATCTCTCGGAAGTCAAATGGAGAGGATGTCCAATATTTTCAGGTAGAGGTTTCTGTAAAGCCTCCTAAGATCAAAAACGCACAACTCCCACAGATAAGTGTTGAACATGGTGAAAAACTCCAGATTGACTGTGTGACATCTGGACTGCCAAAACCTGAAGTATTTTGGAGCTTTCCAGGTGGCACAATTTCCAACTCTGCCTCTCTGTCACTTAACAATGGAAGTCATTTACAACATTATGTCATTTTTAGCAATGGCACACTGTTGCTGAAGCAAACTAACAAAAAGGATGAGGGGGACTATGTATGTTATGCCAAGAATGCATTAGGTGAAGATGAGATGAAAGTGAGTGTTCAAGTGAAATCTCCTACAATTGTAACCAAGAATCAAGTTTCTGTGTTGGCTCAACTTGGGGGACCTGCATATCTGAAATGTAAATCTCATGGACAATCTAGTTCAGTGACATGGCTTTCCCCAGGCAAAAATGTAATTTCATCCACCTCCCTCCTTCATGAAATTTTAAAGGATGGAACATTAATTATCAAAAAAGTAACTTTAAGTGATGAAGGGAGGTATACCTGCTTTGCTCGCAATTCTACCAGTAACAGCATAGAGATTAAGGTGGAATGCAGGAAGCCATACATTAATGGACACCAGGGTGCAGGGAGCACAAACCTAACAGCAGTGTCTTACCAAACTATTCTTATGGATTGTAAAAGTGAAAGCAAGCCAAAGGCACACATTATCTGGACAACACCATCTGGCTTGTCCTTTACAATGCCGTACATGGGTGGTAGGTTTCAAGTCCATATGAATGGCAGCCTAGAGTTGAGAGGTGTTAGAAAGTCTGATGAAGGTCTATTTAAATGTGTTGCAAAAAATGACCTTGGAGAGGCTAGTCTCAAAGTTATGCTAATGGTAGATGCACTTGCTGAAAAGCCCATCTTCTCTAATCCAAATATAGAAGTTTATCCTATAAAGTCAAATGAAAGTCATATAACGCTAGAGTGTGTTGCAACTGGTAAGCCAAGGCCAGAATTTGTTTGGATTCTGCCAAATAACACGCAGCTGATTCCAGGCACCAAGCTACAGAGGTTTACACATTTCACAGGCAGTGGAATTCTACAAATTGTCAGCCCTATGACTTCTGATAAAGGCATTTATCAATGCCTGGCAAAAAATATGGCAGGGCAATCCGAGAAACAGTATGAACTACAAACAGGAAAAAAACCCTACATTCGAGGAAGTGGAGGTCACAAAAAAATTACATTAGGGAAGATTTTAAACATGCCATGTACTGTTGAAGGTTGGCCAGAAGCCAGAGTATCTTGGACACTTCCAAATGGTTTGACGTTGGTTAAGCCACAGGTCACTGGCAAAATACTGTTTTTGGAAAACAACACACTACAGGTAAAAGCCATAGCCATATTTGACAGAGGAGTTTACACATGCAAAGCTACTAATATCTATGGATCATCCTTCTTGTCCTACTCCGTCACAGTCATGGTTTACCCTCCACAAATTACAGCTGCAGCCCCCTCTGTAATGCGCGTTTACAGAGGATTATCTGTGTCACTGGACTGCATTGCCACTGGTATTCCTAAGCCAGAAATGTCTTGGACCTTGCCTGGATGTACAACACTTGTTCCTAGCAGTCATTTCATAGCACATGGTGGGATTCATATGACAGCGGAGGGTAGTCTAGTCATTCAAAACCCAGGTCTGAAGGACTCTGGAATTTATAAATGTAATGCCAAAAATGTACTAGGAACAGATTTTAAATCCATATACCTACAAGTGGTTTGAGCTAGCTATAAACATGTCCATTGTGAACAGAACCGCTATAAAAGAAATAGACTTATAATATCATTTTAACTTAACCCTGTATTGTAGACTACACATTCTGATGATGATTGATGGTTCTATGATGATGATGAAATTATTATAAAAGTATTATAAACAATATACTATAATAGTTTATCTGATTTTAAATTTTAAACTGTTTAAATTTTTAGTTTTAGTTTAAACTTTTATGTCCTGAATTATTGCCTGTTATATTACACCTAGTTAACTTTAGATTTTCCCAATGCTCCCCTCTTTCTTGAACAGAATAAGTATAGGCCTATATAGAATTTCTAAAGTCTTATAACTTGTAACATGAACACAACTTTTTTCAACAGATGGCCATTTGCCATTGATTTGACTCCATACAGAAACCCTGCAATTGCCCTGCCAGTTGTTTGTTTGTCTCCAGCTAAAATGTATTTAGGCTACCTTTAATAGTCAATACGAAACAGGAACATACAAGCAACTGTACTGGCAGCACTGTTTGTTTGTCAGTATTCAGGATCATGACTAATTACCGTAATATCATTGTAATCCAAATAGGAAGTATGATCCATACCTTTATTCAGTTTGAAGGCATTTGATATACAAGTTGATGAATAAATGAATAAATCCAGGCCTAACCCCATTTCCCAGCTTGCTGCATTTAAAATTTGAAGTCAAAAGACTACCAATATAATTTTTCACAACAATTTTTGTAAAGACATGTCTGTGTTTTGCTTGGGTCCCCTATGTAAACTCCCATAGGGACTTTTGGTAAACAAGAGTGCCTACTGCCATTCAAAAGTGTATAACTTGAAAACCCCTTTACCTAGAAACATAATATTGGCATAACCATAGAAATAACAAAAAACGGTGGGGGGTGTCCCACTGGTGGGACGGTGGGTAGATCTATGCCAGGGTCAAGGTAGGGGGGCTAAAAAATGTTGGTGACCCCTGGTCGTGAGCATTTCACGTCATTTTTAGCTGACGCTCTGTATCGAGGCGTGTGTCAAAATGGAGAGATCATGTGACGTGACGTTTGAGGCCTCGGTAGCCCAGTGCTAGCATGTTGAATCTAGGTTGATTTGATATCTCGACTATAAAGATGTCCCATGAAGAATATGCGCTTGTGGGTTTTTGTCAGTGGTTGGACACAGTTTTTCAGAAGTGTTTTTTTTTTAAGCTTAGTTTGTTGGTTTGTTGTGTAGCTTCCAGGAAATAAGAGCTGGATCAGGCATTGGTTGACATGATTTTTCAACCTCTCCAGTTACAAAAACACCTCTTCACTGCTCCCCATTTATCAGTTAGAAAAGCACTTTATCACATTTGTACATTCATCACAATAATTTCACTCCTAATTATAATTTAAATATATAATATAAATTATTAATAATCATATTATGATTCAAATTAGGATTTCTTATTACCAGTATTGAAATGTACCACAATTGGTAAAGTGCCTGAAACATGGTGTAATAATAATAAAAGAGACTTTAATGGTGCAATTTCTTCCTGTTATATTTATTCACCACTAGATGGCCTTAGTGAGCATTTGAATCTTAAGTGAGGCCTCATGAAATGAACCTTTTTGCAACACACATTGGTGAAAAGCTTCAAAGCTTCAACAAAGCCTTATCTTGCCATCACTAGAATGAGTAAAATTACTTTTTACAAATCCACAAATCTAACTATATATTCTAAAATATGCATATACATGCACAGGCATAGACAAAAAATATCCAGCCATTGCATTTTTTTTTTCAACAAGTTAAAGGTATAGTTTGGTTTTTTACACTTTCAGCCCCTTTCACAGGTTGTCTAAAATGTATTAAAGTGGTTTACACCGGTGAGTAGCACTTCTTTAAAACCAGCATTTTAAGGATAAAAACAAATGCCCATTGCTAGCCATTTTGAAGCAGGCAGAGGCAATTTTACATTTCCTAAATAGCCGAGACAGGAGCAATTGTAATTTGTTTTTTTTTTTTTACTTTTATTGCATTTTAGACAACCTGTGATAGGGGCTCAAAGTGTTTAAAAGCGAACTATAATAAAGCCATATAACCTAGAGGAAACACATTACCATAGAGGGTTAAAACTGAAGTTTAGAATAGTTAACCACCAAGACCCAAAAGACACAAAGCAATGCAATGGTTTTTTTGGGGGGGGGGGAATTTACCGAACTTCACCTCTGCTGTTTCTATTTTTTACTGGGGTCTATCACACTCAAATGGCTATCAACAGTGTTGTGAAAGTTACTTTGGGCATGTATGTGTTACAGATACATGATAGTGTTACCCTAACCTAAGTGTAAAATGATAACTATTTACTTCCTTTAACAAAGTTAATGTACCTATTTTTTTATTTTTGGATTTTATTTCTGTATTTTGAATGAGCAATTGTGGGGTTTGTGTTTGAATGTGCACAAGTCTACAGTATTTGTCGTGTGTGCATGCGCCTGGTTGTGTGTCTATTTCTGTGTCTGTGTTGTGTGTGTGTGTTGTGCCTGGGTTACTGTAGTTACTGCAAATACTCCAACAACTACATTACCAAAAAATTATGAGCAGTAAACTTATTTTTATATTTCACATTAATGGACTTGTAATAAATTGTAATAAAGCTTGTGAAAACTCTAGGAAATTGTTCTGTACAAAATCTGTGTTCAAAAGTATAGACTGACTGCCCATTGAAGATAGTGACTGACTGTCTTCTGAAGATAGTGATTAACTACCCACTGGAACTTATGACTAATGACTGACTAATCACTGCCAAACTCCCAATGAGTGCCCATTAGAAATAAAGACTGACTGTTTGCTGGAGGTGACGACTGCCCTAATTGTGGGCTTGCCGTGCTTGTGTGTGCACACGCTTTCTCTCTGTCTCTCTCCCTCTCTCACAAACACTATCACAGAAAAGGCTAAAATGGCCATGTGCTTACATAAATCTTTTTGCCCTATTAAAATGAATGGAAATTCTTTGGACAGTAATGATGTAACACATGCACACACAAACACACACACTTTGATACCTCAAGGATCTCAGCAATTGCTAACTGGTAGTTAGCGTTATTAACATGATTTTAGTTAGCATTAACCTGATTAACATCAGCTAAGTTCACTGAGCATCACTGTTATCATCATTAGCATAGTTGTGGGCTTTGCTCAATGGTAGCCCAAAGCAGCCAATGGCATAGCGCTAGGAAAATTGGGCAATTCTTTGACCAAGCCATTTAAAACGAAGCCCAAAGCCATTCAAAATTTTCCAAATGGCCATTTTAGCCTTTCTTTAATCTGTAATAGTGTTTCTAAGAGAGGATGAGAAAGGGAGAAATACACAGAGAAAGCGCGCACATGCACACACACAGACAGACACACGCTGACTCTCACACACACACATTGCCCCATTGAAATAAATCTGACAACTTTGGAGAGTGATTATGTAACATATGTAGACACACACACACAGGCACATTACCTCATTGAAATGAATAGGAGAACTTTGGTTAATGATTAAAGGTATATTTCGGTTTTTAACACTTTGAGCCCAATTCACAGGTTGTCTAAAATGCAATAAAGTGGTTGACACCGGAATTTTGATGATAGCTCCTGTCTCAGCTATATGGGAAATGTAGAATCATCTCTGCCTGCTTCAAAATGGCTAGCATTGGGCAATTGTTGTTTTTATCCTTAAAGGCCCACTATGCAACATTTTTCATTTCATTAATCCGTTTCATACTGTTTAGGATGCTAAAATTAGTCATTACACGGCGAACGAACGGTGTAGAATGCGTCACCGTGGCCAATAGCGGTAGATACAGCACTTGCAATGTTCAGTAGCGCGGTCCGCCTCCAATAGAATGCAGTGCAATACAATGCAATACAGCGGGCTTTAGAGGGAGCTCGTGAGAGAGAAAAACAGAATGTTGCTTAGTGCCGGTTTAAAACATTAGTTTTTAAAAAAGTGCTACTCACCGAGTGGTTAGTGGTGCTCGCTGATGTTCCAAAACATGTATCGTAGCAAAATAAAGCATCAGTCATGTTTTATTTGGCACTTTTAAAATTCCTAAACTTCCTTTCAGACACATCACAACCGCACATAAACCTCTGCTTCAGTTGTAGCTTCAGGGCTGGCGGAGTGATATCAAGGAGCAAAAAGTTCTAGTAGAAACCTATGAGACTTGGGAACATGGCAAATAAAACATGACAGAAACCGTATTTCGATACTTGGGTTGGAACATCAGTGAACACCAATAACCACTTGGTGAGTTAAAACAAAGCAGACAGAGGTGATTCTACATTTCCCAAAAGAGCAATCTGAACAGTATAGTATTGTATAACTGAATAGTATATAGCCAGTGTTGGGAAAGTTACTTTGGAAATGTAATGTGTTACAGTTACAAGTTACTCTATCTAAAATGCAATAGTAGTGTAACTATTTCAATTACTTAGTAATAGTAATGTAACTAATTACTTTTGATTACTTTTTAATTACTTTCCCACATTTTGAATGAATTTTGTCAGCTTTCAACCATTTCCAGTTTTTAAAACCGTGGATTACCCTTTAAGTATTAATCAACACTGACTGCTGTAAAGATACCTACAAAGTCCTTAGACTTCAGTGCATTAACTAGAAGTTGTCTATTTTGTGTGATTGCTAGCTCAGTTTTACTTTCTGCAATGGGCCTTTGTTTGTGTGTGTGCAGGGTGCGATTTGTCAGAAAAACAGAGGTTGGGATGTTTTTTTTTTTTTTTTGCTGATTTTTTCACGATCAAAAAACAACCAACAGGTTTAACACTAAAACTACCAACATTCCAGTCCTCCAGAACCGCCAAGTCATTTGACCGCCGGTCATTTTGACTCCAATGCTGGAATAGTGTCAGCAATAGAGATCTTTGTTTTAATTATTTTTATTGAATTATTCAGTAGCCTAACTATTTTAGAAGAACAGTAATGTTGCATGCTCTCTCCCTTCCACTCCCCCTCTCTCTCTCACACACACACGCACGCACATTATTCACAAACGCCTGCGCAACAGCTTGAAGAGTGTGGGAGAAAATTGTTCTCCTTCCGGCGGTGCTATTTCGAACTCAAATCAGTGTACGAATTAGTGTCAATGTAACACAATAATATAAAAAGTTTCAATTTAAACAACATAAGTGACAAAGATTTCAGTTTTATTTCAACATGTCAGCATAAGACATACAATCCAACAGTCAAATTGATATCCAATGCATGACACTCAGAAGATAAAACTCTGCAAGATCATTACCTGTTGCTGAGAGGTTCTCGAGAAGTCTGAGAGTTGGATTGAAAAATCCCTACTATTTATACCCCTACTGGGAGGCGTTTCTTAATCCTTTATCTTTTCTTTAACCAATCATTTTTCAGCAAAACTGCTGAGTCTGATTATATTGGTGGCAAAATTTCCCTTACTCTGTAAAAAATATCATGTGATGTTTATATTGGTGGCAGAATTTCCCGGATTCTGTATAAAAAACATCATGTGATGCATGATTCATACGACTGTTTTTCGCAATTGAGGCGTATTTTCCCTCAACAACAACAGGTGTTGTTTTGTCTCCCTCAGCAGATTTTGAGTCCGTTCTTAAGCAATCATTAAACCAAACACATTTGTATATGAACCTTTTACATTGATTCTTATAATTACTTTTCATGGGTAAACATACCTAATCACAACTTTACCTGCATTTTTCAGAGAGAGAGAGAGAGAGAGAGAGAGAGAGAGAGAGAGAGCTCTCAGTTCAATCACATGTGTTGTAATTGGCATACCAAATCATAATGCAGACACATTCATATCTCATGATGGTCACTTTCATATGAGTCTAACTATAATAGATGTCAGAAACTATATTTTATGAGACAAAATGCTTTAAAGTAGTCTGCCTGTCATTTTATCTGTGTGTGTGTGTGTGTGTGAGTGAGGCCTATAAACAAGAGAAGAAGATGTTACTGGGACATCTTATGCAGCACATTCCTGTGTGTGTGAGTGTGCGTCTGGGGCAGCCTGACCCAAGTAGGGAGTGAGCTGCGCGTGTGTGTGTGTAGGCGAGACTCCCCTTCTTTTCTGCTTATGAGTGCATCTTATTTTGCTAGTGTGTGCACATCTATTAAAACTTATTATGTTAGTGTATTAAAACCCTATATGCCATTAGTGTATTAAAACCCTACATGCCATTTTATGTTTGTATTCAAATATCTCCCACAAATTCCCCCCTTTGCGGCTTTTAAGCCGCACTTCACATTTAAGCCCTTATACTGGTATGATAACATAAAGTGACTATGCAGGTATACGTACACAGTACTCCAACCATAATGAACTGACATGATGGAGTAGAGGCGCTGCGTCTCAGCTGTCCCTTGCTACTACATTCACCACCCTCAGACGTACAGTGTTGAACGGGTTACTAGGGCAGATACATCACCAAGCCCATGCGACTACGTCGAATCGCACTATCCGCCTAGCAAAACACAACCCAGGGTTGTGCTAAAACAACATATGCAAATAATGCAAATAATTCCTAGCAAAACACAACCCAGGGTTGTGCTAAAACGACATATGCAAATAATGCAAATAATTATATATACAGGAGAGTCACCCTCACTGGTCAGTCTTCATCGGCCCACTGGGATAGGGGATAGACCTAAGCCAATTATTTTTAGGCTCTCTCAGCATGCTGAGAGTCCTAGTGTCGTCAATCCATACCGTTGGGTACGTACGCTGGCGTGATTGTTACAACAACAATGCGCAACCACGCCTAACCCCTTCTAAAATACCATGGCCATTATAATACAGGATATAAAATTTTATGTATATATGCTTATAATACGCCTGGGGCGAGGACTGCTACCAGGAGCACGACTACGCGTGAGAGTGGGCCGCTTTCGCCCGGGTGTCCTTCCGACCCCACCGCCCTTCCGGCAGTACCCCTTCCCCTGGTCAGCCGGTCCCCTATGGCCTAGACTTCAGGGCTGACCTCCGCCCCCCCCTTAGTCACGGCCTGCCCCAAAAATTCCTGTCAAGCAAGCATAACGGCCCGGTGGTTGTGGGCTGCTGTCAACACTTATGAGTCGAGCTGATGGCGAGTGAGGGCTAATCCTCGAAAAATCCTAAGTTACACTATGAGTTATATGTATACTATCATACCTCCTATCAACGCGGATCATCCCCAATTTACCTGCCTCTTGCGATATTCATAATTATCCTACACTTATCTAGATTACTAATG
>JAGFZM010002440.1:17164-27667 GCA_017657215.1 Limnothrissa miodon | reverse complement strand
ATGCACCCAGAGTAGTATTTAGAGATCAATTGAACTAGCTATATTAGATGCACCCAGAGTAGTATTTAGAGATCAATTGAACTAGCTACATTAGCTGTAGCAGTGCAGTGAATATATAAAAAGAAAATAGACACGTGTCAAAGTACAATTTTATTTTGACGCTGCCGTAACTAGGGTAACAAATAAACCAGTCACCACGCCTCAGTAACCGGTTAAAACGGTTAAGCTGTTAATATAATATATTATATTATAAAATAATATATTTTCATTGTTTTCTATCCCTATTACCCACTAAGATATTTGAAATCACAGATGGGTACAAGTAAGCCAGATGGGTCCAGGCAGTAGTAAGATGAGGAAGGGGAGGACTCATCTCAAATGTGTCCTTATTTAGTGCACCTGCTCAGGTGAACTTGGTCTTAATAGAAGTAGGTCTTGGGAGTTGAACACGAGGGCTGAGGCTTTAGTCTCAATTCATCTCTATTGACTCATGTTCTGCTAACTAGCAAACTTCTGATGGCTGCCAACAAATTATATTTTTGTGCTAATTTTGCTCCGAGTGAACACAGAGCAGGCTCAGATGTGGCCTAGGATAAGTGCCGCCTTGGCGTGTTTGGTGCAGCCTCGGCATATTCAGGCTAATTTCAAGATTGAGCCATTTTATTTTAGACTATTTACCTTCTCTGTACACGTCATTGCAGACATAATAGTGTGCATTGTTTACTAACTAATTTCATGGTGTGAGCGTGAGCCATCCCACCCATCGCTGTTCTATGTGTTTCAGGTCATGTTCGTTCAAACCGTGATGGCTGGACTCCTGGTAAGATTGCTTTTGTGGCATTTTTATATTAGTTTTAACAATGTTTTATATCTTCGTATTTCAACATCTAACAATGTGTTACATGTAAGTTCAGTCAGAAATTACGTGTCCAATCATTGCATGATAAACATGAAAACACACATTTTCTTGGCATTAAAAAATCCATCAGTTGTGTTTTGTAGTTGAGCAAAGACAGCTGTAGTCGAGAATTACGGCAGAATGCCATTTCTGTTGTATTCATATGTTAAGCAATGCTTGTATGGCAAAGTTGACATTGCATTAAGAAAGCATAAAAAATAAATATAAAACAAACAACGGTAAACGTGTATTAACCAATGAGTTCATCATTCAAACAGGCAAGCATGTGCATATAGGGATCAATCTTCTATTGTGTGTGTGTGTGTGTGTGTGTGTGTGTCCCAGCCTTCTTCCTAGTGGCCACAGTTGCAGTCATATGTGCCCTGCTGCTGGCGGGACTCGTCTCCATCTCTGTCCGCAAGTGGAAGCTGAACCATCAGTCTTCTCAGGATGACAAAAAGGATCTACTGCCACAGGAAGAGCTTCCACCATATACGGACACAGCTTAGTGTCCACCAACCTATCATTCCTGACTAAACTATATAAATAAATCTCTTTTTACAGGCAAACATGGGCTAAAATTAATGTATAAATAAGGGTAGAACTAGCTACTATTTTGTTAATTCAGTTTTTAAATCAGTTTAAGTCAGTTTTTCCAATTTAAAAATTTGTATGTCTTTTAATGTGGGTAATTTTTTAAATTTTCTTTAGCAAATGCTGTGTCATTGGGACAAAGTAATACAAAAAATGAATTCCTTGACCTTTGATACACACTACCGGTACGCTATAATGATATGTATGTATGTAAGTATACACACTCCCAGGATGCTATAATGGCTACGCCTTGCTAGTAAAAGGTTGGACCCGCTTTTGCCTTCAGAACTCCCTTCACTCTACATGGCAGACTTTAAACAAGGTGATGGAAACATTGCTTAGAGACTTTGGTCTATTCATATTTTATTGAGTTATAGTTGGGTCTGGTCACGCAATTTCTGATTGCATGAAACTCATTCTGCGTATCTCTACGAATAAAGATGTCTCCTAATATATCTTGAGGTGACTTTTTCTATCTACTAAGCACTCTGCCAACTAGGTTTACATCAACATTGTGTTGCATAGCAACCACACTCACCATGAACACTAACTGGAAATGTTTTGTAGAGTAGACAAATGCCAACTGTAAAAATGATCAAATAAAACTTAATTGTTGAAAATTAATTGTGTCTCTAAAGTAATTCTTTCCAATGGAAGTGTTGCAGAAGTAACTAAATCTCTCCTTGTACAGTGACAGCTGGTACTGTAGGAACGTGGCTTTAAATCTCTCCTTGTACAGTGACATCTGAGTGACATCTGTCATCGGAATTAGTGGTCTGATTGGTTGTAGATTCTGATGGACACAGGTTAAGCCCGCCTCCCAGAAGACGTTTAGTAATGTAGGATGGCCAGACTACCAAAGATATGCTTTTCATATATAATCCAGAAACATCAAATCAATATACTTTTATTAAGGTAGCAATCACCACAGATGTAAAAGTTCCATATCACTAGTATCAGTTACCTTAATGCATGACAAATTAGCAAATTTTTAAATAATTTCAATTGCAGACATAGATCTTTGATCTGTGCTATGCAACTGATAAAGCTACACAGAAAATAGGAAAAAATCAAATGGTAGATTCCTAAAATGAAAAATAGAATGATGTATGAAGAGAACACAAATGCAGATCACTTGTGACCCATGTCTGCACATTGCACATGACTATAAAAAACTGTTTGTTTATAAAATAATTTCATGAAAACACTTTTCCTGGATGCAATTGATCTTGTAAGTAAAACTGACAGCCATGCATTAAATCTGACAGGAAATAAATGCAGGTCATTTTAGAGCCGTGTTTTGCTTGTGACGTTTCATGTGATGTGAAAAAAATATATGATGGAAACATGGATATGTTCAGTGGTGAAATAAATGTTCTTCAAATATATTGTCAAGAACCACTGAGTTATTCACTGAATCCCATTCAAAATTGTTTTATGGAATCAGGGTCATTCTTCATTCTAATGGCATTGCTCACAGTGGCCAAGGATTGTCTCATTACATTACAAGTCATTACACAATTGTGTTTGGGCCAGTACCCAAAGCAGCTGACAGTGACTTACGTTTCAGCTGTCTGCTAGCAGTGAGTGTGAACATGCACTAACACCATATAAGGACAGACAGCCCTGAGGGTCCTGTTCCCTCATAGACTTTTGCCGTGATCACAGAGCTCAAAATCCAATGGAAAGGACCAGTGAAATACAATGTAAAAAACAAACAAACAAACACAGGAGTAATAGTGGACAGCGGAGTGATGCACACCACTGAATTCACCACTGAATTCACCACAATGGCACCTTAGGAGCCACCAATCCAGCACTATGTCCACATATTGTGTAGAGTGCAGAATATCACTGACAGGTCAACGGAATGCAACCAATGTGTCTCCATCACACCATGTACCCACAACACCCAAGGGACAGCTGGGAAACAGAGGAGCTCATGCAAACACGACGACAGCTGTCAGAGGAAGGTGGCCCTAGTGTTTCTAGTGCTATAGAGCTCCTCATGTGTTTTATCTCATGTGTTATATAACATGTGTTATATCTTAGAGCTCCTCATGTGTTTCATCTCATGTTTTTTTATTTCATGTGTTATATCTCATGTGTTATATCTCATGTGTTTAATCTCATGTGTTATATCTCATGTGTTATATCTCATGTGTTTAATCTCATGTGTTATATCTCATGTGTTTAATCTCATGTGTTTTATCTCATGTGTTATATCTCATGTGTTTCATCTCATGTGTTATATCTCATGTGTTTAATCTCATGTGTTATATCTCATGTGTTTTATCTCATGTGTTTCATCTCGTGTTATATCTCATGTGTTATATCTCATGTGTTATATCTCATGTGTTATATCTCAGGTGTTATATCTCATGTGTTATATCTTAGAGCTCCTTGTGTGTTTTATCTGGAGTGAAAGTCATTTAAAAAGCAGGAACATTGTGTTGTTCTAACACTGTAGAGTAAGTGTGTGTTATAGTGGCTGTAGAGTAAGTGTGTGTTATAGTGGCTGTAGAGTAAGCGTCTGTTATAGTGGCTGTAGAGTAAGCGTGTGTTATAGTGGCTGTAGAGTAAGTGTGTGTTATAGTGGCTGTATTGAAATGAAATAAGAAGGCAAGACAAGCACAAGCACTTAGATGCAAACAGACCAAACTGCCTGCAAGCCATCATGCTCAGATGCTACAAAAACAAACAAAATACACACATGAATTCTCTGCATTATGCTAAGACATGAATTCCCTGCATTATGTTAAGACATGAATTCTCTGCATTATGCTAAGACATGAATTCCCTGCATTATGCTAAGACATGAATTCCCTGCATTATGCTACGACATGAATACTCTGCATTATGCTAAGCCTCTAGTGTCTGCTGGTTGTTCAGAGGCCAGTGGACAATGCTGAGTCACTGCAATTTGAGCCAGGGTATCCTGGGAAGGCGGCCCACGACTAAACATAGCAGCACAAGCACTTGGCCTGTGTTTTCAATGGAAGGGATTCTGATTGCAGCCACGCACACACACAAACACACACACACTGCTTAAAGTTGCTTAAAGTTATTAATTGAAGATTTAATGAAATTAGATGTAATGTGTTAATACTGATTACCTACAATGCTACAGTTCCAGTTGAAGGGAGGGCAAACCTGTGTCTGTGTAAGACAGATATATATTCAGATCACTGAGCCTGTCTGGGCATTTTGATAGGCAGCTGTAGCTCTGGCTATGATCATGGAATCAATGCAGTGTGTGTCTGGGTGTTATGTTCATGTGTTTAAACCGGGGCTAAGCAACATTCTGTTTTTCTCTCTCACAAGCTCCCTCTAAAGATCGCTATATTGCATTGTATTGCACTGCATTCTATTGGAGGCGGTCCGCGCTGCTGAACATTGCAAGTGCTGTATCTACCGCTATTGGCCACGGTGGCGCATTCTACACCGTTCGTTCGCCGTGTAATGACTAATTTTAGCATCCTAAACAGTATGAAACGGATTAATTAAATGAAAAATGTTGCATAGTGGGCCTTTAACTTTATTTTATTTCAACTCTTTACAGTAAATATCTAAAGTTTCTAAGTGTTGTTTGACATTCTTGGTAAATTAGCTGCTACCAGCAGTTACCATTACTACCATTAGGTTTTACTATTAGCTTTTATAGCATACTGTACATACTTGCGGTACAACTACAGACCGATGCCAACATAAACAGAACAGTGTCCAAATGACAACAGTTCTAACCCTACGACCCAAATGACAACAGTTCTAACCCTAAGGCCCAAATGACAACAGTTCTAACCCTAAGGCCCAAATGACAACAGTACCAACCCTAGTGTCCAAATGACATCATAAAGAGTACTAACCCTGAAGCTATCATGATTTTCTGACAGGTTCTAATTCATCTAGGTCATAGATAGATAGATAGATAGATACTTTATTGATCCCCAAGGGGAAATTCAAGGTCCCAGCAGCTTAAAGGTCTCATTCCATCGTATTTTTATAAATTTTGTGGTGGTCTCTTGTCTAAAATAATATAATGAGAGTTGGTTTTGACAAAAATATGCTGTGGTTGTCTTGTTTCAAGCTATTTTAGTTAGGTGAAAACGAGAGCAGGGATAGCTCGAGAGGATTCTTGAATATTATTGATATGCAAACATATCGCCTCTGATTGGCTAACAACACTGTGACGCTCCCTCTAGTGGGTCTGTCTGCAGGCAGCCTAATAATATTTTCTTGAGGGCGGGCTAACTGCATAGCTAATGTTCAATGTGACATAGGCTTGTACGGCTTTTCCCATTCGCTCGTTTTTCTATCACAGGCGAATACAGACTACAGGGGTAGGAGAGCATTTTGAAGTTGAGCATGCAAGTGCAACACACACAACATATACTACAGTGTACACAGGATGATAAGAAGCAGATCAACATTACTAAAAAGAACAATAGAATACAAATACTAAGGGTAGAGATGAATGTACTGTGGTCCAGTATGAGGTGTGTGTTAAGGTAGTAGTGCAAATAGTGCAACAGTGCAAGATTCAAAGTCTAGTGACCAGCAATAAATATGTACATATGCAAAATGGGCAATAAAAAAATATAAGCATAGCAATTTAACAGTTCTAGTATAAGTATATGGACAATAAAAATAGATAAAAATAAAAATAGCCTAATAATATAAAAATTACAGCATCAGTGCAAGGACAAGTCATATACGGGTTCATGCATCAGTCAAGTATTGAGTTAAAGTTAAGTCTATTAACCCTTGTCAATTTCTCTACATATACTGGACATACAGAGGAATCGAAATTACGTTTCTAGCTATCCCACAGTGATGCGCACGGTCAGGAGAGCCAGAGGCCGCTGCTTCTCCATGCGTCGCCTGCTATGGCATTCACCCAATCACACACCAGTGGAGGGGATTACCATCCAAGGCTTCAGCCTGCCACCAGGAGCAATTTGGGGATTCAGTGTCTTGCTCAAGGACACTTCGATGGGGTCAGGTAGAGTGGGGCTCGTACCTGCAACCTTGCGGTCACCGAACGGCTCCTCTACCACCTGCGCCACCACCGCCCCATAGTTATTGGTCAAGTATGAAGTTAGTATAAGGAGGGGTTGTGCATCTGGGCTAATGTAGCCAATAAGGTCCCAAGGCAGTGTTAACAATACACAGTATTTTAGAAAAATGCCTTGTAAGTGTATAAGAGGGTTAAAGTTCAGATAGACTATAGACCTTTTCCTTTCAGTGAAGCATTGTAGAGTTGTATGGCCCTGGGTACAAATGACTTAAGTCTGTCTGTTGTGCATGTCAGGGAGCGTAGCCTCCAGCTGATCAAGCTCTTCTGCTGCATGATAGTGCTGTGGAGTGGATGCCAGTCATTGTCCAGGATGTTGAGTAGCTTGTTCAGGGTCCTTTTGTCTGATACTGAAGTGATGCACCCCAGTTCAGCTCCCACAACAGAGCCAGCTTTCCTTACCAGCCTGTCTAGTCGCCCAGCTTCCCTCTTCTTAGTGCTTCCTCCCCAGCATGCCACAGTATAGAAGAGGACGCTGGCAACAGACTGGTAAAACATCCAGAGAAGCTTGCTGCAGACGTTGAAGGACCGCAGCCTCCTCAGCAAGTACAACCTGCTCTGCCCCTTCTTGTAGAGTCCAGATGTATTCCAAGGTACTTGTATGTTTTCACCACCTCCACATTAACCCCCTCTATGGTGACTGGCACCAGGGCGGGCTTGGACCTCCCAAAGTCCACCACCATCTCCTTGGTCTTGGCAGTGTTGAGTTGTAGGTGGTTGAGTCTGCACCATTGCACAAAGTCCTCCACCAGGCTCCTGTATTCCTCCTCCTGCCCATTCCTAATACAACCCACAATTGCAGTATCGTCTGAAAACTTCTGCATGTGGCATGACTCGTAGCAGAAGTCAGATGTGTACAGGGTGAACAGGACTGGAGAGAGCACTGTTCCCTGTGGAGCTCTGGAGCTGCTGATGACAGTATCAGAGTGGCAGTCCTTCAGTCTGACGAACTGTGGTCGCTCCGTCAGGTAGTCTGCAATCCAGGATACCAGGTGGGCATCCACACCCATCTGCAGGAGTTTGTCACTCAGTCGGGGGGGTTGGATGGTGTTAAAAGCACTGGAGAAGTCAAAGAACATGATTCTCACAGCACTTTTCTCCTTGTCCAGGCGAGTGTGTGTCCTGTGTAGGAGGTATGAGATGCAAACTGTAATGGGTCTAGTGCACGGTGCACCTGTGGCCTAAGTATCCCCAGAACCAGTCTCTCCATGGTCTTCATCAGGTGTGATGTGAGAGCGACTGGCCTGAAGTCATTAAGCTCACTTGGGTGTGGTTTCTTGTGGACGGGAATGAGACATGATGTCTTCCACAGTGCTGGGACTCTCCCGAGACGGAGACTCCAGTTGAAGATGTGCTCCAGTGGCTCTCCCAGTTCTGCAGCACGGGCTTTAAAGGGATAGTTCGGTTTTTAACACATTAAGCCCCTTTCACAGGTTGTCTAAAATGAAATAAAGTGGTTGACACCAAAATCTTGATGATTGCTCCTGTCTCGTCTATTTGGGAAATATAGAATCGCCTCTGCCTGCCTTTAAAATAGCTAGCAATGGGCATGTGTTGTTTCTATCCTTAAAACACTGGTTTTAAAAAAGTGCTACTCATGGAGTTATTAGTGGTGTTTGCTGATGTTCCAACCCAAGTATCGTAGCAAAATACAGTTTCTGTCATGTTTTATTTGCCATTTTGTAAGTCCCATAGGGATCTATTTGCTCCTTCATATAAACAAAGTGCCAAATAAAACATGACGGAAGCTTTATTTCGCTACGATACATGTTTTGGAACATCATTGAGCACCACTAACCACTTGGTGAGTAGCACTTTTTTAAAACCAGTGTTTTAAGGATAGAAACAACACATGCCCATTGCAAGCCATTTTGAAGGCAGGCAGAGGTGATTCTACATTTCCCAAATAGCCGAGACAGAAGCAATCGTCAAAATTTCGATGTCAACCACTTTATTGCATTTTAGACAACCTGTGAAAGGGGCTTAATGTGTTAAAAACCAAACTATCCCTTTAAGCAGTCATGGCAGGTCATGGTGAAAAGTTATTGATATTAATTGAAAATGGAGCCATTCTCTGTCTTACAGAAGGGAAGAAATGTTCCTGAAAAAATGTAGTTAGTTAGTTTAGTCAGATTTAGTTTAGTTAAATTTGAATTTAGATTTTGTCAAAATATAGACTGTTGTTTTATTTATTTTTGGTAATTTATTTACTTTTTTTATCATGTTATTCTGGAAACAACATTCAGAAAAGGTTATTTTTCTGGTCGTCTTCGGTGGTGCCAATAATGCATGGTTCTGTAGTTATTATGTGTTCCAGTGCTGCAACAAGCAACACCATTATGGAATGACTGGTATCCTATTACACACTGGTATCCTATTACTGTACACTCACTGTCATTATCAAAATCATTTTATTACTTCAACAAATACTTCAACTTTTTCATCACTGATGCAGGGTTTCAATGATAAACAGAGAAATATAAACAAATGTGTTTGTCATGTACAAAGACCTCACATATGATTTATCTGACCCATGAGGTTTCCCCGTCATTCAATTTGCAATGTTGTGCTGCCACTTCCCTCCGCTGGATCCTATTGCTGTGTTGGGGGCATTCACACTTACATAACTGTCCTCCACACTTAGCGTCCTAGCAGGTGGAGTGGAGTGGAGTGGAAGCCACAACAGGCTATTTTTGGAGGAGTATTGAGTGAGCGTCTGCTTCTGCTCCCAGTCCTCTTTAGCACACTGGCTCATAACAGCCAATCTTACATATTACAGTCTGAGGAGGAGCATTTGTATGCTATTGGTGGTTGTAATGATCATAAACTCTTGTCACTGCATTCCTTCAAAAAACAATAGACTGTATGCAACCGGTGGATCAGTAGCTTGAAACTGATTCATGTCGTTTTTTGACATCGTGTGCAAGTATGGAGTCAAAAAAAGCGGTGGGAGGGGCAAGAGAACGTGGTTAGGGGCAAGAGAACGTGGTTAGGGGCTAAATCGGTAAGTCATGTGGGGCCTGAGCAGCAAACTAGAGCTGTGAAACCAGACCAAGGTTGCAGGAAGGGTAGGACAGCAGTGGACATCTGCAAAACTCGATAACATTATTATTCACAATATGAAATACAGTCTATTGAAATACAGAACACCATAAGAATGAAAATGCTTTTTTGTATATTGTTTCTTAAAATTACAAATAGTTTTAATTTTCATAGAAGTTTTACAAATCATTTGTATATTGGAGCAGAATATATATTGGAGCAGAATATATATTGTATATTGGAGCAGAATATATATTGGAGCTGAATATTTATTGTAAATTACAGAAAGAAGTTCTGTCCTTTCACCAGAAACTTGACACTAGCAAAGAGTCTGCAGGCCAGACTACAGGACACCTGTCCTGCTTTGTGCTAAGACCAGGCTATGGCTTAGATTGGCAATACTACAGTTCATTAGTAGCATCAATAGAGCACAACACAGTGAATGGATTTAGCATAAAGAGGACTAGCACGTAGCAACAAGACAGTATTCAACTTGTGTATCATGACAAACATTTCCCTAAAGGCCCTTCTGTGTTCAGTTTGCATTTAAAGTAAAACCTAAACCTGAAAGCATTGTAATTTAAAGATGTTTTAAAGAGTGTTAGGAGCTGTTGGACTTTAATTGATCAGTTCGGCAGTAAATTAACAGTGAGAGCAAGGTATATTAAAATGTGCTGAAGACATGTTTTAGTTGGCATTTGATCTGTAAAATGACCAGTGTTATGCAAGAATGAGTTAATTTAACACATCAATTTCTTAACGAACTGTACACTGAATTTTAATATCACATTTATCACTAAAGAACTTTCTCATCATAACATCTAGAAAGTAGGCAGTGCCCCCAAATAGTGTTAATCTGGGTAGGGGAGCTAGGCTTTAATAGCAGACAGGTTAA
>JAGFZM010002439.1:0-22141 GCA_017657215.1 Limnothrissa miodon | reverse complement strand
CTCCAAAAAAAAAAAAAAAAAAAAGTTCAACAGGTGTTTTTTGCAATTCTTTAGTGTGGTCTGTTGTAATGTCCGTTCATCCGATATCTTGCAGTTTATGTACAGTAGTAGGTTACAGTGTGTAGGTGGTTTAGTTTGAAGCGTGGTTTGTCTTTTGAAGTTATTGAAATAAAGCCAATGCCATCACAATACTTAAAAAAGGCTTTAGGCATACCGAGAAAAAAAAGAGCCTACATTTGTTTTTGTTCTTCATCTGATTGATGAAATAAACCGGACTTCATAGAATGTGTGGTATAGAATTGTGTTTGAGCTAATACCAACTCCATTATTAGTTTAACTGCACATAGGCAAATTGATTAGTGTTACTGCTGATACTTTCATTTGTGAGCACAAAAAAAACTTAATGCTTCACAATTAGATTAATTAGTTGTTTAAGTAGTAGGCTATGTTTTAATGTAGCTCAAAAAAAAAGTATTTCCAGTAGCTATCAGTTGTCTTTGCATCATGATCACAAAATCGTTTAATCAGCTATCTCTCTCATGCTCTTTTTAGTTGCTACACTCTCAGATCAGTGCCTACCTCCAGCAATATCAGCAACAGCAGCCTTCCCTCCATCCTCCTCAACAAAATCTTTTCAATGTACCCCATCAGGTAAAACAGACTACGCTTGCTTTGTGGACAATGCCTGTACAACAAAGTATTGTACAAAGTTGTATTGTAGCACTATAATTACATCTACTTGTACTACTCAACCACTATTGCCCCCATCATCTTGTGCCAATGGACTGTGCATTATCCTGTGCAATAGTTATTTCGACCTATTTAAAATCTTTACTGTATCAGTTTATTGACTATACATTGTATTTATTTATTTAACCACCTGCAACAAGGAATATTCTTTAGCCTTCACTCCATTATCTCCATAGTCTTTTCTTGTACAAAATGCACATAGACTACAGCCTATAGTTTTTTCCCATGGGTACCCTTATTAATCCGTGTTTGTCTTGTGTAACTGTGTTTACTGTCTGTCTTAGCTGGTTTTTCTGAGTGAATTTCCCTGATGTGGGATAAATAAAGTTTATCTTATATTATCTTGATATGGTAGCCTATGTTGTGATTCCATGTCGCATTCTTCATGAATATGGGTTGCGACAGTCCAGACCGTTATTTTGTAAGGTATGTTGCTGTATGGTGTTTCAAATGTGCCCTTTTTTAACTTTGAGCACCTGCCCCTCCAAAGGTCTCTGCACAGCCCAGCCTATTACTGTAAAAACGGATAATGTGTGCACCCACGCCTGTACCATAGAAAATAGGCTATATAATGTCTTATCAGAAGGAAGTGTTTAGGAAAATGTAATTCGCAAACGTCCATTTAAAAAAACAACGTCTGTAGGACTACAAGGCCAGAACTTGCCTCTGGCTGTAACGATGCGTGGTAACCTACTGTCATGCAAAAACAACAACAAACACAGCGAGGACCTGGACCTGTTTATCACCGCACTTGGGGAAAAGGGCTTCAAGGCTCATTGTGGCTTAATGGAGAAATGACGGCTTCATTCCTTTCTTAATTTATTTTGTTCTGGTTCTGACACTAAGTTGTTTTGAGTAGTGTGTGAGAGTGTGTGTGAGTGAGAGAGAGAGAAAGAGAGACCCTGTGTGCGTGCCTGCTTATCAATTTATTAAAATCATTTTTGTTCTGGCACTAAATAAAGTTTGTGTGTGAATTTTAATGTTATAATTTGTCAAAATCTGTGGAATTTTGGCGCTACAAGTGAGAGACACTCACACTGGCAGCCTGATATTCGGGTAGGCCTACCATGAGGCTTTGTCACAGATAGGGTCATGGATCATTTCAAACTTACATGTGATTCTGAAAGTTGGGATGTCTAAAATTCGTTGTTTTTGTTTTGTTCCGTTGCCTAGAAGTTGGATGCGGTAGAAGTAGATGATGGCTTTGGCGTAGGCCTAACTCATTTATTTAATTTAACTTAATTTATTAACTTAACAGTTTTTAACGAAATTCAAGGCAGATCATAAGATTCCCACAGTGGCCTTAATGAGACAACTTCAAGTTGTCTATCTAACGCATGTTTTTACCAAGCGAGGCAACTCACGAGGTTAGACAAGCACACACAAACGTTTTAGTAGGCTAGGCAAGGCAGTGATGCGCGGGTCACAGCCTAGTATAGATGACTTGCAACCGACCGACGTTTTCAACTAACTCACCTGCAACTCGGACAGCAAAAAATAATTATCAGGGTTCCCACGGGTCCTTGAAATCCTTTAAAGTTTGTGATTTTGAAAAAATAAGTTCAAGGCCCTGGTGAAAATAGGCATAAAAAGACACTGTCCTTGAAAGTGCTTGAATATTTTTGGTGGTTTGGCAGTTTTGCCACCACCTGTTGTGTGGTGTAGCCTACTCTCTACCACAGCCTAATGTCCACACTGTAAAAAATCAAGGCAACTTGATGCACAGATTTTTTTTAATTTACACAACAATTTCTATGTTGTTGAGTAGGTAGAAAAGTTAGTTTTTGTGTTGTGTAAACTGAAAAATTATGTGCATCAAGTTGCCTTGATTTTAAGTTGTGATTTTTTTTACATTAAGGATCAAGAAAAGTGAATGCAAAAACAAGTGTGACTAAATAATGCGTGCTCAATACTGAACACTTTTAGTCTTCTTCAGATAAAAGTGAACTATCTATAAGAATGCAGGAGCCATCTACTTTTTTCAACATTTTTGGGGGTAGTCCCCCAGTTCTTTTTTCAGTATATAGCAAAGCACTTTTTTCAAAGAAATTTTGGGCAATCCCCCAGTTCCATATATATATATAGGAAAGCACAACCTAAAAGAACAAAATAATATAGCTTATGTTCAGTAACCTGGGCTGAGCAATATGCGTAGTTTGTTGGGCTCACACCATTGTGTATGATACTTGGCTAAGATAAACAGATCTTGTGGAAGTGGCGTCGGTTATGTTAACGCATGGATGGACTAATTTCTGCAGTACCTTCTACAAAAGCTTATTTATTGCAGGTATATCAAAAAATGTCTTTGACTACTTGGGTGCTCTGAAGCTGCCTCGCTAGTTTAGCCGACCTCTTTTAAGTAAGCTGTAACCTATTTAAATGCACTTGAATGCAGGAAAGGACTAATCTACTTTCCTCAAAATTTCAAACTTCAAAAGATCACAGACCTCACCATGCAAATATTTCTGTGAAATGATAAAGAACTAAATTCATGACAAAGCATGTGTTGTGGATATGAATGTAAGCTATAAATATCATTATAATTGTTGATAACGGACTTCCGGTTATGGCGCGCACCTAAAAGGTCGCTTGGGCAGAGGGCTCCGCCTGATTTGTAATTGTTGATAACATATTCAGCAGTAGCAGTAGATAATGCTGCCCTTTGTGGTCCTTGAATTTGAGAAAATTGGTCCTGGAAAGTCCTTGAAAAGTCCTTGCATTTGATGTTAACCGAGGTGTGGGAACCCTGAATTATGAACATATTTTACCCCACCTGCTTTCTGACCCGGGCTATATAAAACTGACATTAGCCTAGGCTACTGATTTATAGGCATTTATTGGCTAAGCTTATTAAAATTGTAGTTGGTGGGATCAGTTAAACGTGTTGGGGGAAACCAGGTGGCAGACAATGCAGATGACGTCATAGTGCAAGTGGTAGAGAGTGCAAGTTCTGCAGCCAGACCCTATAGGGCTCGGTATCATGACGTGAAAACTTTGCGGACACCGCCATATTGGCAGCCTCACTCCTTAGTTTACTATGGATTACAATGGATTTACTCCCCCCTATTAGTGTGTTCCTGTTACTTAGTTTTTGCTCTCTTGGTCAAAAGTTGCTGTATAGTGGGGTGTAAAAGCGCAACTTACGACCGCAACAGGAAAAGAATCGCTAATACTATACTTCTGCTTCTTGTCTTCTGCATATGAATGAATGGATATTACGTTCGGTGTGCTACCAACATGGCGGTAATATTCCTAGAACCCAAGGCGTGTGCCCGAGCCCTATTGACTTTTTACGCTACTCTGGAATTAACATTATCCACGAAGCTGTGAGATTACTAACGGCTTGGAGCCAAAAGGAGTAATGACTGCATGTGTTTATTACACAACGCAAAAGAGAGATAATGCAACCGCTCAACTGGCAATGTTTTCACAATGTTATTTTGATCAATTTTGGTAACCAAGTACTTCTATGTTTTGATGGTAGCCCAGCTGTAAAATCTTAGCCGAGTCCTGCCCAGAGACTGTACAGTATGCTTATGCATTGCAAGCGTTGACCCCGCAGAGGCTGGCAATGTCTTCAAAATTTGTTATCAGCGTGATATTGATAACAACGTTTAGTGATTGATTGTCATCAAGACCGCTATATGTGGATAGAAATGTAGTTGTATTGATATGTACCTATATTACTGTGAAACTTCCCTTTTCACTTGTCTCAAACTCATTAGTTTCAATGGTCATAGATATACATATGGGCAGCTTTGGTCCGTCTCTACCCAACGTTACGTAATGGAGCGTTGGTGGGAAATTAGAATAATCAGAAATTGCCGTTAAAAAACTTTTTCATAGAATATACAGTTTTGTGATACCCATCATTAAAAACAATGGATAACTGTTTAAATGTGTATTACCAACAAGAAAGTAGAGCAAACTCACTACTCATTGAACCTTGCAACACACCCTTTCTTTCATAACGTCTAACACAAGAACACTGTAGTCTTATTCCAAGGCATCACTCTAAGCCTAATATTAGCCTGCTTCAGTAGTCTAAACGTCATATATTGCCTTTTACAGAATAAATTGAATGTAAACAAAATAGCTTGACACGGGATGTTACTGCTTAAATGCAATAACAAATATTGCAGTAATTAAGTACGTACGTAGCACTGTCGACCAGAGATATTCACAAGCCCCCCCCCCCCCCCACACAAAAAACAAACAAACACGGATTTGCATGATTCACGAGGGTCGCATTTTTATATCTGAAAATCCGGAAGAATCACATCCCTGAGTAGTTTAAGTTTACCTTGGCTGTATAGCACATTACATACATGCTGCATAATAACAATGTCAGTATACTGGTGATAAGTTCATGTGTACTGCAGTTTGTTTATTGGCTAAAATATGCAGGGATTGTGTCATAATTGTATAATTGATTGTATATCTTTCCAGCATTATTATTATTTCTAATAATCAAAATAGACACTAAATGTCAGCACATAGCATTTTTCATTAAAAGTGTTAAAATTAGGTAACTGTATAGTGGCTGCACTGTTCCCGCACTGCGTGGCAGCCAGGATTCAAACTCACAGTTTCAGGCATGCTAGCCCAGTTACTTTTCCACTGAGCTAACATTGCATTGTGTCTATACTGTGCAGTATTAGGAGCAAAGTCCAACCTTCTCTTTAGCTCTCTAATGTTAAGACTATGGGAGAATAGTTTATAAAATATAGTTTAGAAACTGACAAAGCCACAGTTAGTCCAGGTGCACCAAACATTTTAATAAGCCACGCTTGTCACGCTAGCTCCTGCAGTCAATGGGGAAGATACATTTTTAAAAGTTTATAAGCCATAGTTTAAGATTAACTTCTATATTTATGTATTTAGTCAACACCTTTATCCAAAGCAACTTACATCTTGACAGCTATCATTTAATTCAGGGACAGTCTCCCGTAGGAAAATCATTCCCTTTCATGTACACACACACACACACACACACACACACAGACACACACAGAGATACACATACATGCACCTTGCCACTGTAGACAGACAACAGGTCTCTACCTTCTACAAACAAAATTACATGGACAGGCGAACTTTGAGCAGGGTAAACAATGTATGAATCAGACTGGGTCTTAAATAGACAAGGGGGGTAGAGAAACCAGGTGGGTTAGTGAGTATGTGTGCATGTATGAATGAAAAACATACTGCAACTCTTGCTAATCTCTTTAGAGAATAAAATACAACTGTATTACAGTGTAGTTGACTGCTGTTCTATTTTTGTTTTGAGTGGCACTGTTCAAAGTACAGAGGGTAGCCGGTGGTTCAGCAAGGATCTTTCATGCACAGGTGCCTCTATACACTCAGATAAACACATCTACACACACAGTTTATGTTTGGTTATTGTAAGTAGGTCAAAATGCTATACACAATACTGTGAACATTCCATATTTAAATTCTCTACTGCACATACATAGAGTAAGATAGATAGATAAACTGTTTTTAGTGTTTACATAATGCACACATGATAACACCCCAAACCTCAACCCATCCCTGCACGTCTGAAGACTGGGGGTGGGCTGGGAAAAGCCTTCTATTTAACTTCCACAGATAACACACCCACATCACATTGTGGAAGAACAGCAGACAGGTAACATTCTTACATTTGGTAAAAAAAATATTGTCTCATTCTCGTCTCTTTTTGTTTTATGTTTTCAGATATAATTTGATAGGAAATAGTTTCAAGTTTGGTGACAGTTTCTCAAATATACTGTAATTTTTTCTTTGGAATTCATAAAAATACTGATATGATTTATCATGTTATACTTTACATTTCTGTCACACTAACAGAAAAAAACAGTTTTTGGTGAACTGTTTATACATACAAAAGAATTAAAATTGACATAACATTTGTATGTTTTTTTATAGGGGTGGAGGTTAGCAAAAAGGATTTAAGTTTTTTTTTTTAAATTTTATTGTGCTTGCATGATTTTACAGAATAATGAAGACTCTTCTTCTTGCCTTATTCCTGCTCTTAGCAGTCAACAGTAAGTCCTACTCGACAATGGCGTACCGTCACCTTCGTATCCAAAGGAACATTAACTTGCCTACCCGCTCCTTCATTCCGTCTTTCTCTGCTGGGTTGCTGGTGACTGGGCAATAGTGATGGAAAGGTCAGGTCATTTCACTGACTTGGACCAAAATGAACCAATCTTTTTTCAAGTAATTTTGTTCATTTTAGCAAAATATAATTAAAATGTTAGTTGTTAACACCTCCTTAACACATCTACTTCTTACACAAACGTTGATCACACTAAAAACAATACAACATTACAAAGCTATAAGAAAGAGAAAATATTAATTCATTGTTTACCTGGGTCTTTATGATTTGCTCACCTCGCCTGACAAGTTTTTGTGTTTGAGTTGTTCATCACGTGAAAGCCCAATTTGCTAACCAATGCAGTCCGAGCCGGAGATGGAATTGATTAGTCCATGTCTCGTGTTTTTGGGTTTGAGTCATTCCTTAATCACATAACAGCTTAAACAATACAGAAACTATAGGAAGTTGCAAACAAATCACTTCCACAAGACGTCTCATTCCTCCCGATGACATTAAGGATTAGTTAAAAATGAACAAATCCTTTACAAATGACTTAGTACTACTGGGCGCGAGATTGGGTATTTGTCGTCACAGCCGGGGCGTGTTGTCTTACCCTATCAGGGGCCTCTACTCCTTACCTGGCCAGTTGGCTGACACAGCTGTGTCTTTTCGCAGTGTAGTCTAATAAGGTAATTTTGTGAAGACATCGTACTTAATTGTTAAATTATGTAGATAAGATTAATCTGCTAAAAATGTAAGTTTAATTATTTTACATAAGCTTAGGGTTAAATAATGAAATTTTTGATATATTTACAATGGAGTGTATAAGAATCTTTTCGTCCATGCACTTTAAGTGGTCAGTGGAGTTGGATAGGCCTACATTTCAAAATTTCAGGCTGCCTAATCTTGGGAATTTAAGGTTCAGTATTTTAACTAAATAAAATAATTTCTTGAAACATTTGATTGTTAAGAACTAACATTTCATCAGTCAGGCTTGGGTTTTTCTGTGAATTCAATGTTCTAGGTGTGTAAGTCTAGCCTGACTTCCGCGACAAAGATCATAGGAGCTTAGTCTGGCCATCCTACATTACTGACCGTCTTCTGGGAGGCGGGCTTAACCTGCTTCCATCAGATGCCTCTACTTGACGAATCTACAACCAATCAGGCCACTCATTCCGATGACATATGCGTAAGCTCGTTTCTCATTGGTGCCCACTGATTTGAATGTCGCATCACAGGAAGCATGGGCAGGCCCAGGCTAGTGTAGGTCCGGAATAGACCTAGATTCCTGTATTTGTAAATGTTGTAATAATGCAACAACAAAAACTCTAAATAAGTTTTATATAGTGTATATACTGTGTATATATTATTCCTAGTATATGTTATCCTTAGTTGCCGGTATTTGTTTTAACCACACATGTGTTTAGTCTAAGCCATGGACTTTGTGTAGTCATTAGTATTAGTGGTGGTCTGTTATCGGCGTTAATTGGCTGCGTTCACATGAGACTCATCATGCCATGAAGAAAATATTGCTGTTAATTTATGCTCAAAGTTCGTTTGGAAGCTGTGTCTATACTACACAAGCTATGATTACTTTAACTTAATTTTAACACGGCGAGAACAAGTTTTCGAACATGGATGCATCTAGCCGCCAGGTTTCCTTCATCGGTTTCACGTCATCCCGCTGCATTAGGCCTACGATTTATATACAAGTAGGTTTCCATTACATCATTGTACGTTAAACTCTGCAAAATCATAAAAATCTGTCCAATAAATTGCTGTTTTTGAGATTTTCATGTTATCTGTAGAAAGATGTTCATTTGAATTGTTTTCAAATGAAGTAAGTATTTGTAAACCTCTTTTCCTGACTCTGCAAATGGACGAAATTACATAATAACGAATAAGCCAAATCTGACAGTACAAAAATGTAATGTTTGTTGTTTCTGAAGCTGTTACATGTCAAATGGTCAAGAGATGGTGCCATTAACATTGCAAACTTACAATGTAAGTGTGAATGGTTTATTGTAGAGGAATTAGCCTTTGGCTTGAGACTTAGACTACTTTTAGTAATTATTTAGATAGCACACATATTCTGAATGCCATCAGAATTCAAATTAGCCATTTTAATCTAGATTAATTTAAAGATTACAGAGATTAATCTAGATTTAAAAAAATTACTATGTAAAAGTACAAATGCTATCACTAACCAATCTGTCTTAAATATTCAGTGTACACAAACACACAGAGAATAGTGAACATAATGTGTGTTTTGTGTGTTTGTGTGTGTGTGTGTGTGTGTGTGTGTGTTCAAGGTTATGCTCTGGACTGTAATCGCTGCTTTCCTCAGAAACCGGGAGGAAGCTGCACTGTTTCTAAGGAAACCTGCCCACCTGGAAAGGATGCATGTGCCGCTGCCAAATTCCTCACTTCTCCATGTAAGTCCTACTTTGTGTGTGTGTGTGTTTGTGTGTAAGAAAGAGAGAGGGAGAGATAGAAAGAGACAGGTAATCTGTATACAGCCTAGAGAGAGAAATGGAGAGAGACAGAGAGAAATTGAGAAAGAGAAAGAGAGAAATCTGCAGTCTAAGGATTTAGGTTCTTCCCTTGTCTTTCCCTAGTTGCCTACTATCAGAAATGCATGAGCATGTCTGACTGCCAGATGCTGCAGACCAACTCCTACATCCACATCAGGTGCTGCCAGGAAGACCTCTGCAATGTCTTCTAGAACATTTTGGACACTTCTGATAATCTTTTCGAATTCATGAAGCAACCCAATAAAACATACCAGACCTGTTAGTTTGTTTTATCTTAGTGGACACAGCTTATCATATGAATTTCCAGAATTTGTGTGAAGCAATCAATAGACCTGATGTCTGATATTGCCAGGTACTGTTGCTAGGTAGACAAGTTGGTATAATGTAGACAGTGAAATGGCACCTAATATTAACTGATTTGGGGACAGGGTCAGTTAACTGCTGTTTCACAAAAACAAATAAAACTTTTTTCCCCAAAAAAATATTCCAGTCTGATATGATATTGTAAATAGAAAACCCTAAACATTTTGACCTATTTTTCTCCCTGAACTGTATGAACAAAACAATATACAAAAAGTTCCACCAGCATGTTTCAGCAATGGTGCAAGTATTCAACACAGAGACACACACAGCATGCATACATATACAGATATTTAATGTACGTACACAGCAGGGAACAAGCAAAGAGACACATACACACACAGAGAGAAGGGAATTATGCAGAAGCATGCAACTTTGTAAGCTTTACTTATCTGTGGTTCCTTTAAAGAGCCCATAGAACACAATTTTTGACCATCATAAAATGTTCTTTGAGCCTCAATAATTGCGTATGCAAATTTATGCGGCTGAAAAAGACCCAGGAGTATTTCTAGGCCGTCTATTCCATGCTCAGAAATGCATGCTCATTAAAAATTTTTGTATTTCCCACCCTCTGGCCAGTTTCCCGCCTCCTGGCGCTGATTGGCTAGTTCATTGTGAGGCCTATTGGCTGGTTTTTCACTGAAGCAGATTGGCTCCCTAGTTTCACTGATACTCTTTCTCAGCAGTAAACCGGTAAATCGTGAACTATCTGAGTAAACAGTAAATCGGTTAACTATCTGAGCAAAATAAACATGCAATTCAGGAATTCAACCATACAACAGCCAGATCCACAGCGTTTGGAAATGAATGTGTCTTACTGGTAAGTTTTATTAGAATTCCCGGTAACGATACGTACTACTATGTAATTAAAACTAGGGTTGCTTCACACATTCAGACACGGTATTGGGAAGTTAAACTGAGTTGGCATTTTACATGACCGAGTCAGACTATTTTAGAGTGCAATAACTAACGTGTTAAATATGAATTTTGATTTTAAAATACCCGATATCCGATATCATAGTACTATTTATGGCGCATTTCAACTATGGGGTAAAACCCCAGTGTTTGGGGTACGTCTTTCCATTATCGGAGCTGGCCCAGGGCTGGGGCTTTTTCAGTTAGCCTATTTGTTGCGACCCCCATCCTCCTCTTTTGCCTGTGAGAGGCCAACATTGGTACCGCCTGGCACGTTTTGTCTCTCTTCATTTTCTCGGAGAAAACAAATAAAGTTGTATATAAACACAAACAAAGTTTTAGTTTCAGCACTAATGTTTGAGGTTATGATATGCTATGATAGGCGGCGTTATGCATCTTTACCGGGAAATTAACATAGGCATAGTAAACATTTCAAGTTCAAGGCTGCAAAACACTGGCAACCAATTGGAATGTAGACATTCTTTGCTTGTTTGGCTCTCATGGAACATACTGGGAAACATGGTTCCTAATGCACTTTTGTTCCGAGGGAAAATGGCAAGTGAAAAGTTGATTGCCACCGTCGCTGGGCACCCAGTGTTATGTGACCCAGTATTATTTCTCAAAATGAGAGCTAAATTGCACTAATTGCAATGAATTGCCCCTTCCAGAGGCGCTCAAAAGTCTAGCCCAATCGAAATCCCTTTCTTTGCACAATTATATATTTCAAGTAGAATGAGTGCACATTACGATCTGCAGATCACTGAATGACACTTAGCAAAGGCAATGCCTTTAACACATGAGGTAATTTTATTATTAGTTGTCATTTTAATTACGTCAAAACTCTCTTCGACAGGATAATTTACTACTGAAACACTAGTTACAAGCAGAGCCCTCCTTGTAACCAGCTCTGCTACAACCATGCGGTTTTCAAGTCGTTTGTACTATGGCTCCTTTAAATGGGTAAGCAGAATGCCTCACGTCATGAATGACTTAAAAAAGCGGACTTAATGAAAAGCGGACATAACTATTTATCGTAGCTATTTGTGAGCGGCAAAAGCAATTTTGCAGCTTTTGGTGTGAACACACAGTTAGTTAGAGTTTCAGAACATAAATACTGTATTGTGTCTAATTTAGTGAACTAGGGCTTCCTGCTGTGGCCATAGAGTTATGTTCTTTCTAGATGGGCTCATTTAAAAATTCTACCATTGAAATGAAGAACAGAGTTTGAATTTTGCAATGTTTGTCAGGTTTAACATCACTTGTTCTGTTACTCTCCAAAAGACATCTGCAATCCACATTCATGCATGCTATTGGTGGGGTAATGCATCATCGGGGGAACAATCCAGACTTTTTAAGCCTTAGAAAAAACGAAGAAGACATGTGATCATAACTTTGCTGAAATTACAGCTCTGTGTGTGGAGGCGGAAAAGTATGGAAGACGGCAGTGGACGTGAGCGATTTTGGAAGACTACATAGGCTATCCGGATAGCTCACCAGCTACTGGACATGACTCCTAAAATGTGGATACGGTTTGGAATTTATCACTAAGCCAACACAGTCCTGATCTGTTGGGTGAAATACTTTATAGAGGCACTCAGTAAGTTTATGCGACCATTTTTGTGGTCATAAAATCGCTTAGAAATCGTTTTTTTTCTGTTAGACTGGTCCGTTGTGTAGCAAACGGCGATTGAGCACACCGCTGTACAGCCCTGTATAGTGAATACGGAACTTGCAACTTCTGAGGGAGTGTACACTACAGCAATACAGTTAACTGTACAGAGCTTCCCCTACAGGTTTGTGGCGTTTAATGCAGGGTTAAAAAACAGACTTACTGAGTGCATCTTTAAGTGAGGCTAGTGGGCGTGTCGGCCGACGGCTTGTATAGGTCTGGTATACGCAGTGTTGTGAGCAACGGTGTTTAAGTATAACGGCATTACTAATGGTGTTATTTTTTCAGTACCAGTAATCAAATGAATTACTTTTCCCATACTTACGCCATTATCTTTACTGAGAATGTAAAATACTAAAATTTGGTTGATAGACGAGTGAGATATCAAGCTTTGGCTTTATCCGCTGCCTGACGAGAGACAATGATGACACCGTTGCAAATGCATACCTGCCAACCTGTACGCATTTTGCAGAGCAGATACGCATTTAAACATCAAACTACGGTGCTTCATAATACGCGAAATACTATTGACTTTGGGTTAAGCTCACACACTAGGCAACTTGTACGCATTGGGCAGCAACATGCTGGAAACTTCGACCAATCATAGTGCTAGTTTTAAACTACATAGCTACAAGATAGCTACAAGATAATTCAGGAGGCGTTAAAACTGAAGTAACAAACTTTATTTCCATCTTCATAACGTTGCTGGTTTTATAAGGGAGGACAGTGCTAAACATCGTATCAAAGATAGGGTAATTGGGCAGAGCCTGGTAAGAAAAAAAACAATAATGAGGAGTAGGATGATGTGTGTTTACATGCGCCTTGCAGTTAATAATACACATGATATAGCTAAGGATACTGACAGAGACAAGAGCGTCTAGCTGCAGCCGCACTGTCAGGCCTGCTGCACTGAGAGACCCCCTGCACTGAGTCTAGAGGTCTGCGCAGGACTGATTTTTCCCTCCCGCTCCCGCACACTCCTGCCAGTTTCTGTCCCCTCCCGCCCGCACCCGCATGTGCTATTACATGTCCCGCTCACGCCCTGTGAAAAACCTGCGTTTTTCACCAAGTGCTTGTTGTGTTGCCATTATACCCAGAGATTCCCTTCCAATGTGTGCACAGATTGCACAATAGGCTTATTACGTTGAGAGAAAGTAAAACAAGTGTGTTTGTAAAATAAATATATTTTCATATGGTGATCCACGTCTACTGCCTTATGCAAACGAATGTGTGTCTTTAATTACTAGTAAGCTAATTTAGTTGTCCCGAGGGATTGGTGTAGTATGGGTAAATCAAAGTTTGGTAATCATTATCTTGGTTAATAAATAGTCCACTCTGCTACACCAAAATAAACAGCAACAGCAAATTGTTTCTAAGATATGCATTTATTGTCACTCAAAACTATTTAGACTCCGTTAGATCCTTCAAAAACTTGAGAACCATTTTGGCCTAGAAAATCTAAAAACTGAAAACAGGCAAAAGAAACTAAATGATAATGAAAATACAATGAAAGGTTAACGAAAATACAAGTGATTTGCAGGGTTGTTGGCTTCTAAACATACCCATGATAATTGAAAAGAGAAGTCTTTTAACAGCTTGCTTATTATTTTAAGAAAATGAAAATAATTGCACCTAATATTGCCTATAGTTTCTTGTGCTACTACACATGTCCATGCGGCCACAGACACTGAAAACGCGTTCCGATGGTGTGCTGGATGCTGGAACACAGCACATGACGTTTCAATTTGCTCAAATTGGGAAAATCGTGGCAATGCTTCTTCCACCAGAGCAGAACATCTTTTGGGCCATGTGATCCTTCTCCATCGAGCTTGACTTTTAAATAGTCCTGTATCTCCGTGTCTAGGGGTATCTCCACCAAGTGGCTTGTGCCTGCGTCTTCCCATTCTGCAAATTCCTGAAACGTTGTTGGTGGTGACTCTGAATCCCCTTCGGCATCACGGATATTAAGTCTGAGATCATCAATCAGCTCCTTCACACCGTCAATCACAAGTTGTTTCTCGGTGTCACTTATCATCTTGAGATGACGTAGTTTAGGAGTCAAAAATGTTGCCATTTTGTACAACATATGAATCCCATTTAGGACGAGGTTATTTGGCGATAACAGGTCATCCAAGCGCTTTGCGCAGGCAGATGCAATAGAGGTTACGAGGGGGTCTGTCATGGCTACTTCACAATGATCTCTCAGCTTTACAGACCACGGCAGAACTAGGGCTGCGCTCAAACCTGTGTTATCGGACTCCAGATCATGAGTAGCTCTGAATGGCTTTAAAAACTCTATTACCGAAGCCAGTGTGATTTTGTTGATGCGCCTTATTATGTCATACTGGTTGTATGCAGCATAATGGTTGTAATGTCATCGTACTGTTGCAAGACAGACTCCAACATATCAACGGTTGAATTCCACCGGGTCTCCACAGATTGTTTAAGAGATGACCCAAGCAGTGTTTGCAGGCCAGAGTGTTTGAAAAAGCAGACCAGTTTTTTCACATCAGGTTGCGCAGTCTCGGGCACCAGCTCAACCACAGCAGTAGAGAGAGCGTGTGAAAGCACAGAGTTGAGGATATGGGCACTACAGTTAAGTCTGTTGAATCCACGTAGGGCAGCAACCATGTTCACTCCTCTGTCAGTGACAAACACTATTTTCTTCCCCATGAGCGCACAGTCAATTCCAAAGATTCTCAGGTTTTGACGTTTTTGACGTCTGATTCAAATGGAGTAGCAAAGAGCACTCTTGACACCAGCGTGTATTCGGAGTCGATGTAGTGGATGGTGGCTGATAGAAAAGACGTTTTTCGATAATTTTCCGTCCAGTTATCGGTGGTGACCGCACATCCATGTTTCTCAATGGTAGAAAGCATGTCGTCCATAACAGCCTTTCTAACTGTTTGTGCCCTTTCGTCCAGATGTCGGGAAACTGTTGTTGGATGGGGTAGAATCTCCTTGACATTGAATCGGCCTATTGCAGCTGCTGTATCCACCAAGTGCTGTGCGATGTTCATAAACCCCTTCCCAGCAATGCTGTCGTATGGCCTAAGGTCAGCAGCAACAAAGTCTATGCATTTATCAATAGTTTTGCTTTTCAGAGCACTCAATATTTTCGCAGTTCCTCTAAAGTCCAGTAATGTTTGTCCTTTCATGACGGCACATGTATGTCGCTTCAGGCCAGATGTTCCAGACCTATGCCCTTCGTAAACGAGCCCTTCTTACATGAATCGCAGCAGGCAAACCGTTGTTCATATCCATCGCCGTCAACAACCACTGAAAATGTTTTCCATATGTCCGCCTTATCCTTAGAAGTTTTTTTGGTGTGAAATGTACCCTTTTTCACAAGAGCACTAACAGTCTCAGCTGTAAGGTCGCTCCTTTCCACCGTCTTCCGATAAAGGTTCTAGGCTTAAGTACAACGCACAAATGATTCTAAGGTTCTAATGTTCAAACTTTATCGCATGTGAACGTGGGGTGAACTATCACCCCGCTTAGTGCAAACACTCAGGGCCAGATGTACGTAGATTTGCGAACGTAACGTTATTAGCACCATGGCCAACCCGCAGAAAGCGCATGCTATTACACCGCAGCATATGTCCGATTTACTAAACCTGAAATGCATCGGGCAATCAGCACCTATCTCCGCCCCCTGCCGTAAATTGCGAGCGTTTACAAAGCGCAATGGATTTGGGCTCTTCAATAGCTCCTATGACGTTCTGAAAGTTGGCGATATTAATGAAATCCTGATTGATGTGTTGTGGTGATTAGTTGTGGAGAAATGTATGTATTGACTCATGCGCTGTAGCAGAGCGTTGAGTACTTGTGTTATAATGAGGATTAGTGCAGACTGCGATATTCCCACTGATGATGCTATGATTGTTTAAAATTATCCTGATGCCAATATCTGTAAAGTAGCGGAGTTTAAGAACTGCTGGATTGGAATGTGAACGTTGATTCGGAGAATCGATGTCCTCTTTGATTTCATCTAGTCACTCCAATATCGCATAGCTGTAACGCTGGCTGTAACGCTTTATGATTTCGTGTTCACTCAACTGAAAAAGTGTGATCCATGTGGCAAAAATTCGTTAAGTTTCTCTCCTTAGCCTATGTCTGAGTCTTGCTTGAATTACTGCTGCCATTTGTCCAGGAGACATATGCGACGAAACCTGCTTCCTCGTTTACACCTGCTTTTAAAAGGCGGAGAATTTCCACCGTAAAATAGAGGCGCGCTTTGACTGGCAGATTTTGTATATACTGCGGAATACATAATTAGGCGCAGTTTACGCTTCCCCTCCCATCTTTTTATGGGAAACTCCCAGTTTCCTCTTGATCCTCCCAGAATGCATATGCATGACACGGAAAAGCGCAATTTGCCATTTTCAGTTAACACGGCAGGCAGTTTGCGCTTTCACCTCAGTGCGACCTGTTTGTACATACCTCGCCATGTTTTTACACACAATTTGCGAAGCAAATACGCCTGAAGTGGGCGCAAAAGCATTAGTACATCTGGCCCTCAAAGTTTAGCTCACACATGAAATCTTCATCAAATGCATGCCTATGTCCCGCTCCCGCGACCACACCTCTTGGGTCCCGCAAGAGTCCCGTCCTGTTGCAGGCCTCTAGCGTTGTCACGTGGCTTCGTCAGCACCAAACAAGAAGTAGTTCTTCAATGATCGTTGATAAGAATGTAGCACAAATTAGCAAGTGCATCTTTTAGTCAGTGTCTACGTTTTATTTTTATAACAACGTAGCACAAATTAGCAAAGTGTATTACATCCGTCAGTGTCAACGTTTTTCAGTTATAATTGTTTATGGTCCTCACTTGTCAAGCAACCGATTTCAACATTAACCGCTATTTTAACCTGCTCTGTGTTTATGTCCATTTTAATCTATCAGAAACCGTTCTTTTAGTCACAGAAAAATAGTAATGTTATGCTCATCTTTATCAAACTGTGGGGTAAGATTCCATTTTCGATTCCAAGATTCAATTTTCGATCGCACCACGAATATATAGGCATTTTACAGATATATAAAGCATATAAATTGCATGCATTCTCAATCCTTTTCAATGTCATCAATTTAAAGGGTATATGTTTTATGTTTAAAGGGTATATGTTTTATGTTTAAAGGGTATATGTTTTATAATTAATGTTTGTGAAGTGTCATTACCAATTGTTGATGACTGCTGAAAATGTGCGGCCCAACTTAAGATCTTGGTTTTGAAATGTGGCCCGAATGAAATTTAATTGAATAGCCCTGCCCTATGTTATAGTAGTATCTGCTAGTATTGATCCTGAAGGAAATCTTTTCCAGGCCGTTGTCACATCTTTCTTTCACACTGCAGGTATGAAATGTTTAAAAGGTACATTTCACTTATTAGGTTAACTTAAAGACCCCTCACATTATGCTACCAAAATCTCTCTACTGGTTACAGCCTATACTATTGCATTGATCAATGCATGTATGTACATATGCATGATCATCTGTCTGAAAAAAGACTAAGCTTGCTTTAAAAAAAAAATGTACATGGCACATTGGGATATAAAAATACAAATTTATATTTTAAAACAGCTCCAATTACAACTAGACTGCATTTTCTCGGCAGAAACCGCAAGGTTGGTGTTTGAGTGAAGGGGTGTCGGTGGGGGGGGGGTTCTCCGTTAGAAAGTATGGGGGACTTCCGGTTTGGCTATGAGAGGATAAACGGCAAGAAAGCAGAGCTCCCATCATTATTGTTTCATAACTTGTAATAACGGCATTAAGGTTCATTTTTGATATTTGTCTTGCTTTATAAACTCTTTTATTTCATATTATATACATTTTACATCGTCTGACAACATGAGTAAAGGGAAAATAACTACATCTATGCCTAAAGCTACGGCTGGGAAACTCGCCGCCATGGCTAGCAAGGCTTTTAGTGAGGAAAGTTCAGAGGCAGTTTCCATGTGCCAATTAGTCGCGGAGCTTGGCAAACAACGAACTTCGCTAATAGAGGACATTTCGGCCTTAATTAAGGAATCCATAATCCCTCTTCAGGCATCGGTGAGTGCATTAACAGAGACTGTAACTGGTTTCCAGTCTCGGCTGAACACTACTGAAGCACTAGCTGGAGATAACTTTGCTGCTCTGAATATAGCAGAGAAGAAAATAAAACACCTTGAAGAGCAAAATGCGACCCTGCTCGACCGTTTAGAGGATTTAGAAAATCGATCGCGACGGGCAAATCTGAGGATATTAAACGTTCCAGAGGATAGTGAAAAGGGCCAGTCGACAGTAAAATTCGTATCCAACATGCTAATGGCAGTCATGCCTGATGTCTTTGACAAACCACCTGAACTGGAGCGGGCACATCGCTCCCTTGCCAGGAAGCCTGCTGAAGCCACCCCGGGCTCTCATAATTTGCTTTCACAAATTTCAGGAGAAGGAAAAAGCTTTACAATGGGCTCGGACACATGATGTGCAATTAAGTGGAACCAAGCTTAGGATCTACCCCGATTTGACGGCAACCCTGGCGAAAAGACGTGCTGAATTCAAAGACGTCAAACAGCTGCTGTATCGAAAAAAGGTGCGATTCAGTTTATTACACCCAGCGCGACTTCGAGTGGAATTTGACAAGCAAACGTACACCTTTACTTCTCCGAGAGAGGCCCAACAGTTCTATGATAGCCGGATCGCAATGTATCAACCTACTTTGGAGAGAGAAATGGACAAGAATGATGAGAACTAGGCTGATCTCTGGTTTATCTGCAAAAACAACGTGTTGGACTGGATAATACCGTAATTTTTAAATTACATTTGTAGGCTGAGGTATGTATGTTGTAATTTTAGAAATGGACAAGTTCATGTTGACATACTAGAAAATTTAACTTGTGTACCAGTTTTCTTTTCTGGGTACTAGCTTTTTTGTGTGTGTGTGTGTGCGTAATTATTGTTGTACAGCTTGTCGTATAGATAAGCCTATAATGGCCTAGTTGAATTTGGAGTGAACTGACCTGTTATTGCAAAGTGAACTGATAAGGTTATGTAGCCTATCTACCTGCACAAGGCAGGTGCCTGTGTGCGTAAAATTATCGTTATTTTGATGGAGAGCAATCTGAAGTTTAGTAATGTCAGATAGGACTATTGGAAGTTTAAGCATAGTAGGGCTGCGGTTCATCCATGTTCTGAGGGTGAACCTAGTGTTGTTTTTTTGTTCTATGGTAGGGGTAAGGGGAAAATGGCAAGAATTTTTATTTTTATATTATTATTACTTTTATGTCACTCTTTTCATTATATTTTGTCTCAGGAGTATTCTACACAATGATTTAGCAAACTTTGCTGTCTGCATTATACATTTAGCCGCTAGTATAGCCCATCATGGTAAGTGAAACAGTGCCAGGAGGGTCTGTAGTACGTTTCATTAGCTGGAATGTCAGAGGTATGAATGGGCCTGTGAAGAGAGCTAGAGTATTTACCCATCTGAAAAGACTTAATACTGAGATTGCCTTTTTACAAGAAACTCACCTGCGTACTCAAGACCATAGTCTGTTAAGAAAATCTTGGGTAGGACAGGTGTACCATTCAAACTTTAGCAGCAGGGCGAGGGGAACTGCCATACTGATCCACAAGAAAATTTTATTTTCTGCTTCAGAAATAATTTCTGACACCCAGAGGCGCTACATTATAGTGGCAGGTCATCTTTTTCACACCCCTGTGGTACTAGTTAATGTGTATGCCCCTAATTGGGACGATCCAGACTTTTTCAAAAAGATATTGACACTACTACCTAGCTTAAACACACATGCTTTAGTATTTGGTGGGGATATGAACTGTGTATTGGATACCACTCTGGACCGTTCAAACCCCACAGCTGCGCCAACATCAAAGATGTCCAGAGAACTAGCTAATATAATGTCTTACTTAGGATGTATTGATCCATGGAGATTTTTCAACCCCAGTAAAAAAGAATTTTCTTGTTTTTCACATGTGCATCAGTCTTATTCCAGAATAGATCATTTTTTCATTGACAAGCGCCTTCTCCCTGTCGTGAAAAAAACATACTACTCTGCTATTGTTGAATCAGATCATGCACCTCTAATTCTTGAAGTTAACTTTTCACTCAATTATTCTATAAAGCCAACTTGGAAATTAAACACAATATTACTCTCAGATGAAAACTTTTGTGAATACATATCAAAAGTGATAGAAGACTTCCTTTTAACTAACCAAACGGATTCAGTTTCACCTTCATTATTGTGGGAGACCTTAAAGGTAGTTCTTAGAGGACACATAATATCATTTATGGTGTCAAGAAATAAACTGCGAAAACAGACACAGGAAACACTAATTAACAATATTTTGAAAACTGATCAGGAGTATTCTGTGACACCAACCCCCGAATTATACAAAGAGAGGTTAAAATTGAAAATGCAGTATGAGCTTTTGTCTACAGAAAAGACAGAACAAAACCTGCTGCGATCACGTGCATTCTTTTATGAAAATGGGGAGAAGGCAGGGCGTCTCCTGGCCCACCAGTTAAAGTGTAAATCTGCATCCAAATTAATTCCAACCATTAGGACAACTCAACAGAAGCTGACAATAGACCCACAAGAAATTAACGACACATTCAGAGATTATTATTTGAAATTATACTCATCAGATTTCCCTCAAGACATTTCTCATATGTCAGTTTTTAGCACATCTTGATATCCCAACAGTGACACAAAATGATAGGAACAATCTAGAAAAACCTCTGGAAGCACAGGAATTAGAAAGTGCAATAAAGGATATGCAAAGTGGGAAAACTCCTGGGCCTGATGGCTTTCCAGTAGAATTTTATAAAAAATTTGTTTCACAACTAACACCCTTACTGTTAAACATGTTTACTCACTCTTTTGAACAGTCATGCCTGCCACAGAGCCTCACAGAAGCTCTTATAACTGTCTTGTTGAAACCAGGCAAAGATTCGACAGACTGTGGCTCTTATAGACCTATTTCTCTACTGAACACTGATGTCAAGATACTTTCAAAAATATTAGCTGCCAGGATGAACAGTATAATACCTGATATAATATCAGCAGACCAAACAGGCTTTGTTAGAGGCCGTCACTCATTCGTTAATATACGCAAACTCTTAAATGTTGTGCACTCTCCTGCATCCGAGCATGCTCCAGAGGTAGTGGTATCCCTTGATGCGGAAAAGGCATTCGATAGAGTCGAATGGGGATATTTGTTTTCTGTTCTACATAGGTTTGGATTTGGTCCAAAATTCATTTCATGGATTCGATTATTGTACTCCTCTCTCCACTATTTCCATTTATCTAGAGGAACACGCCAAGGCTGCCCTCTAAGCCCATTATTATTCATTATAGCAATAGAACCCTTGGCAATAAAACTCAGAACGACAGAGTCCATACATGGGATAAGTAGAGTGGGGATGGAATTTAAAATATCTTTATATGCCGATGATCTTTTAATCTATATAACTGATCCTCTGGCATGCACACCGATAATTATGAATGTTTTAAATGACTTCAGTGGCTTCTCAGGGTATAAAGTGAATTATTCAAAAAGCACATGCTTTCCTATAAATGACCAAGCATCAACAATCCAGGAGGCAGATCTGCCTTTTTGTTTGTCCAAGACAGGTTTTAAGTATCTAGGCATAAATATAACCCCTTCCTTCTCTGAGTTATTCAAGGCTAACTTCTCTCCCATATTGGAGAAATTGAAGCTTGACCTCCAACGTTGGAACTCTTTATATCTAACATTGGCAGGTAGATGTAACAGATGTGGTTTGCGTTGTGTAATTGAGAACACACGAACTCT